>JABASH010003257.1:0-17036 GCA_019776445.1 Tomocerus maximus | reverse complement strand
AAATGGCAGAAGTGTATTTTGATAGTCATCTGAGATTTCCAAAACGTATGCACCAAGCCTTAACATACTGTATATACAGCTAATACAGGAACAAACTTTGAAGGTACACATAACTCTGTATACTTAAAACCAACATGGCATGTTCATAAAAGTGCCAATATCTTGTTATAAAGGTAGTTATATAAAATATTGCTTACTTTACTTAGCTGTTGTGTCAGTAGCAAAGTGGTATGAATTAAGTATTAGATCTGTATACTAAATGTATTTTATACTAAAATAAATAGGTAACAAAAGATGAAGTGTACCTATATACTTACTTTGACAGTAATGTATAATACACATAATAATATACATAATATATATCACTGTGTTGCCTACATGTATGTATTTAGGTATATCTTTTAAAAACAAGTTTTAAACAGTATTTTTTGGAAAAAGACACTATTTTCGTGATAACGTTATTTTAGTAAAATGAGTTAATTGATTAGGTTATGTAGATTTGTGCTTAAAGGATGCCATTTGTATACTTGTAGACAGATATATTTGTTGCACTTGCACGTAAAGTTAAGTAAAGTTGTTGTATCGAACGAAACTGTGTATCATGAACATATTAATCAATGACAATGTAAAAAAGTAACAAGGATTGAGTTTTAAAATAGTTCCCCTTTAACGGAAGTGATGAGTGTATATTATGCATATGTTAGCAGGAATAGGTAGGCATCAGGCTTAATGCCTAGGCATTAAGTATAATTTTGTAAAAATTTAGTAAAGATCATTTATTCACCAATTAGATATTTTATCTCAATATGGAACACTAAATATTTACAAAATTATACTTAATGCCTAGGCATTAAGCTTGCCTGAATTTACTCATTACCGTTAACAAATATACTGTATGTATACCAGAGAAATGGTAGAAGTAGAACGGACATGGAGAAACAAAATAAAGTGGGGTTTGAGAGTAACTTTATAACATTGATGGATACGTTATAATATATGTTACAGTTTGTATTGAAACTCGGTTTGTTCTAAAACACACCAGCTTTATTACAGTGTCAAATGAGTACAATGAATACATAACATCGATATCAGTAGGCACAGTTGGCAACTGGTCACTGCTTTCCAACACAAGACACCCAAAAACTAAAGACTATTCTAACGTAAACGTTAAACAGAATTAATAAACATAGTGTGTATTGAAACTAACAAGTTTCAAATGCATGCTAAATTGTTAGTATGTGGATGTCAATGAAATGTCAATGAAACTCTTTTCCGATAGAATTCAAATTGTAGAATCGTATAAAAATAGTTTAGAATATGATAATTATACATTTACTAAGATATTTATAATTTAAGTCATAAAATCCACGAAATCTGATATTAAAGTAACATCATTCTAATACAATCAAATTTTGGTGTTTATGACTATTTTTTAAGATTTTACACGTTGAATTCTATCGGAAAAGGGTTTTATTGAACCATATTCAGTAAATACTGACAATTTGGCATGTATTGAAAATCATGAGTTTCAATACATTTCGGTTTGTTTTAGAATAGAACAAACCGAGTTTCAATACAAACTATACATACAGTGAATAAATTATGTATAATATGCATATAATACTCTATGTATTGTGAATTGTGTATATATAGTTCATATGCTTTATTTGTCATCATTTACCTTCATCATCAACTTACAGGCGCTCGCGGGCATCATGGACGGAAATTTGCCCGCCCGTAACATCCTTATCGGTCCGTGCCCGCCATTGAAAAATCTTGGATTATGTGCCCGTGCCCGTATGGGCCAGGCCGGGCAGCCCGTGCAACTCTCTAGTACCCAGTTACAATCGATGGTCACCATGTATGTACATAATTTATTTTATGAGCATATCTCAGAAGTGTTACCGTCCTATTTACAAAATAATGTCCAGCCACAATTTGAATTTGAAATATTATACGCTGGCATTGGTCTGAACTGATTTACTTTTAAATAAATGGTAAATAAAAATTTCTTCTGAAGACATGGTTTATGGAAGTACACATCCTTTTCGTTTCCCATACAAAGTGTTTAATTCTCTTGCTATTTCTCCGCGAATAAGTGCCAATTGTGCCTGTAGCAGTTTGACTTGCTTTTCGGAATGCTTTGATGGCAAGTATTTAATCCCTGGCTTATGAATTAGAAACGCATTGTCTAAAATAAGAAATTCGTAGTCCAACACACAAAGGACGTAACCCTGAAATACATGAAAATAATTTCAGTTGTCTATTTCTGCAGAATATTTGCAGATATTTCTATATTGATTATCATTACACAGGTACATACCTGAGTCATCTTATCGCGTTGTCCTTCCCAATGTAATCTAATGTCATACCCGGGCTCTTGTTTAGTTCCAATATAAATTGGTTCCCAATATTTGTGTTTCCATTGCCTTTTAGCAACATGGTAGATATTCATGAACCCATCATAGAAAGGTGTATCTGCCCAATTGGTATGACCATCATGGGGTATAGAGTGACAACTAGAGCAAACATTTTTGTGGAAGGGAATCGCAGTCTCCTCTTGCAACAATTTCACCAACTCACTTTTATCTCGAGGCAAGTCCTTGACTGATTCATCGATCTCAAAAATTGCAATTGGAAAAACTTTTGGATTTGGGCTGCGTAGAACAGGATCGTCTCTGGCAATCATATCTAAAAAGTCTAAGATGAGTCCCGGATTTGGGTACAACTCAATATCAGAAGCCAGGACGTAGTGAGTAGTGGCCAAATCCCGGGCAATCATTCTCCCCATATTCACTGGGTAAGTCAAATTGGCCAAATATCTGTACGTCCCTTTCCGAGGTAGCTTCATCGGATTGTATTTGCAATCAACTTTAATCGATGTAGAGTTGTGATAGATTCTCTGTTTCGGCCTTCGTTTGTTATCAAAGTACAAATGGAAGGTCACTAGTTCCTTGATCAGTGGGGAGGGAGAACACTCTCGTAGATACGCAACTGTCTTGACAGCTTTTCTGAAATCCCACCCGGGAGTGTACACAGCCAACGATACAGGTCCTTGCCACCTGTCCACCAGATCAATCAGGTTATCCAAGTAAGAGTACTCGGCGTGTGTGGTGTAAGTTATCGATTCGTCACAGTGAAAACGTTTAGAGGCCTGAAAATAGTTTGAGAGGACCCAGTAGTCTCCTCGCTGTTCGAAGTAACTCGAAGAGATTGTATCTTCGCACAAAATTTTCTTGGGTGACAAGACCTCTTTATTGTCCTTAGGCTCACTAATGATAGATACAGCTCTCTCTTTGGATTCCGGCTGAGAGGAACTCAGTTCTTGCGTGTGTGAAGACTGCCGTGGTTGAGACACCAAAAATACGAAATGCGATAAACCGAAAAAAATAGTGATTAACCCAACAAAAACAGCAAGGAATCCCAACTTTACTGATAATTTCCGAAACAGCATAGTGGAAACTAAATATTTGTGACAGATTCGAAACATGAATCTATAGGCAAATTTGAATGAAATTATGTACAAGAAATTGTAAGCCAAAGGTACACGGATTACTGACGGATATACATAAAGGTAAGATGAATCAAACAAAGGGTATACTTACTTTGGATTTTTGTAATTCCGATATCTTATCAAGAGGAACTTGATAACTTTGATAATATTTATCATGCAAATAATTTACGTTACATTCCGTAGAAACTAACGTACATATGATTTGTCAGCAGCAGATATTATTGTAATTTTCTATTGACGGAGATTATAAAAGATTATGGTCTTTAATGGATTAACTGGTTCTGACTACCGTTTGCATGATTGTCCATTGGCCACATTTAATTGATAAACACGTGAACAAAGAATGGGATGGAATTCATGGGAATCATTTTCCATGCAGTCAACAGAAAACGCAAGCAGAATTTTTTTATGGCCGTGATATTTTAATGTCAAGTACCTACCTACATCCGATCTCGTAAAGTTACATCAACAAGGTTGAGTAGCCTTTGTCATGTAGTCTTTGAATATAAATACAATATGACATAATGAACCAATTTGGAGAAAAAACATTTGAGCGTTTGCAAATATTTAATTCGCTAAAATATAAATGTAGGTACTTATATTTCTCCTCATATTATTATTGGGTTTATTTAAGTATACTTGCTAAAGTTAGGTCATTAAAGATATTTAAAACAGTACTGTATGGGATTTTATGCGTAGTTCTAAATGTATTACTATTCTATGCAAGTTGGAAAATCCAAACATTCGATGTTAAGATTGCCGAAGTGGGTAAAAAAGTTTACTACAATTCCAGATGTTAACTTGTGTGGCAAGAATCACTTTAATTATTGGACGCTACCATCCTGGCCCAGGTTAGCACACTTGAAAACTGCTAAGATATAACTATTTATGCACACTTTCTTAGCAAAGTAGAAAACTGTGCATTTAGGATGACTACTGAGGATTTAGGATTGCTACTGATGATTTAGGATGACTACTGATGACATGGTATAATATTATACTTAAGCTATAAGCTAAGTAGTTAGAATAATAATTTTAATATTGCATCCACTCACTCCATAGTGGCCAATGAGTATTGTGTCAATGAGTATGCAAGGCGTGTCCCGTGACTTATGGACAACAAAGGTCACTACAAGCCATTTGATTGGGAACAATGATATATTTAGTGGCTGCTAGTTCCATTCACACCAGAAAATATTAACGTCTCTGTCCAACTTTTTTACAGTGACAACAAGCTCAATGTGCATGTGTATAGTTGCAATTACTAATGCACTGAATGATTAAGCTATGAAAACGAACATATTTATTTATGTTGTGGCTGGTTGGGATATTCGCGTCTCCACCCGCACACTCACGTCATATTTATTACCATCAATTACAACGAGGGCCACTCACTACTAAATGGCCGTTTGTGGAGGATCCAGCTCCGGCATTACTGTATTCAACGTATTTATATGTATATTCAATATATTTGTACTACACACGTCACGTAGTAGTTCGTATTAGTTAGTTGTATTAACTATATCAGTAAGAATCATATCAGAGATTTGCATAGACAATGACTCAGCTCAAGGTCAAGTCTGTGCTCAACTCCAATGAGGATTATAGTCAACAGATTGGCCCTCACCTTCTCTGCCTCTCATCTCATAAAGCACTACTATTGTGCACATAGTTTTGAAACTTCGTATATCCATACATCGTATATCCACCGCCAAGCAAAGTCCTGTTCTCGTCGTTCATAAGGCCGTAATGTTTAATTCCACTATTGTATTCTAATCATTCACTCATCCCTCACAAGTAATACGCAAAGTAAGAATGAGAATGTACTCAATTTTCGTTTAAGCATCGACATGTGGATTTAACAGTGAAATGTTCGTTTGCTTCAATTCCTCATTCCATTGCCAAAAACAAAGCCATAATATTTTCACACAAAAATGGTAATGAGTCAATTTGTATTCTGATTGACCAAGATAAGTAAAAGACAATGTATACAATGACCTAGTTATCATGCATACTTATACACTTGATACAGATAAATCATCAAATACTACAGATTTGTCAACTATTTCTCTCTTATCTACAATTATTTGCTGCTTATTATTTATTTAAGTTTTTAAATGCACTGAATCAACTGAAGAAAAAAGTCCATGAATATGGAATGGCATAAAACTACATATTGGCATCATCACTAGAAGCGATTCTGGAATAGTCCTAAAAAATGGAATACGTCTATATACAATCTTCACGGATGCGGATAAATGTGATGACATACTGATGATAACAATAAATATTATAGACAAACTACTTATGACTATGACCACCGTATACAAAGTAGTGCCACGTGGAGTTTGTGGAGTAGATTCATGGAGTATGGTACAGACCAGCCAGTCAGTCCAGAATGCGAAATATTATAATCTATAAAAACACACCAGGATGCAGGACTTAGATTCAGAAAATAAAAAATGTCGCATATTAATTATAGGATTGCTCGGTCTCGGTTCTTAATCAGCCTGTATCCATGTATTCTGTGTCCATTCCAATTCCATGCACTCTCCAAGCATTCTCTGTTATATGCGCATGCATGTATGGCTCCATATGATACAAATGGAAATGCGTAGATTTGTAGAAAGCCCTATATCACGCTATCCACATAATGTACGTGTATCGTGTTGGCTGTTACACATATTATTGTACTTGTGTTTAATTTACTTGTGCTGAGACTGAGACCGACAACAATGGAATGGCAAACACCATTACAAGCATACGTAACTAACATTTATAAGTAGCAAGACTAATGACACTACATATTTATTGTCGGGGGGATTGACGGATTGAGCAGAATGTCCTTTAGAAAAGCCAGAGATAAGAGAAATTCATAGCTAATTGCATAAAATCATTTGTGTGAGATAAAGTCTAACAAAGAGCAGCTTAGAATAATATTTTGGATAAACACTGACGATGTAACAACAATAATTATCTGATATTTCAATTGAATGGTTCTCTCAATTATAGCCCTAAATTAGTGTACAGATTACTTTAATAAGGACAAGATTAGTTGGCATTCTTGTTCAGACTGTCTGTGCACGAGGTGGAAATACTATTTATTTCATGCACCTAGCAGCACTTGAAAAATGATTTCTTGGAACAACGTACCAGTAATTGTATTTATTCTTTTGTGCAAGTATCTTTGCACATAAATGCAAATAAATCACCGCACTGCACGTATACCTACACTACTATTAGTTACCCTCAGTATCTTACATTTATGTAAGCAGAGATACAATATTTATAAAATTGTTCGTGTATTAGTTACTATGTAGCTTGGTTAGTCAAATAATAAGAATTAGCACTTAGTGCTAGCGTCTTTTAATTTAAATTCTTCTTGTAGAATGGTGTTCTTATGTACATTCTTAATAGGTATTTAATATCTTAATAGATATTAACAATATTATAACAATATTCTTAGTAGATATGCAAAGCTCAAAACCAATGAACATAATATATGTCTTATAGAGTACCTACATGATTATGTTGGCTATTACCACTACAGTAAGTACACTGACTACTGTACTTATATCTTTTATATCTTTTATCACAGAGCATGCAGTTAATAATATTTCTACCCTTTTGCTTTCATACATTTCAGTGAAGGTGAAGGTGACCTAGTTAAAGCATAGTAGGTGTGTGTGTACTATAATGTCATTCTGTCTGTATAGTCATCATGATATGTATACTATATATTTACTTTCATTTATTTCTGAAAATACTTCTCATTTGTAGAATTATCGATTATGACTATGACTTGTATCTATTGTCTTGTACTACATGCAAAATGCTACAATGTCTAAAATACGTTCTGATCAAAGTCAGTGCCAACGTATTTAGCAAACTAGTGTACGTCATGTTAGCTAAATCGTGCTAATAGTGCATGCAGCAGTGACCCTTCTTCTAATTTTGTCATTTTTCCTTCTTTTTCTCTGTTTTTGCATGCATGCCAAAATGTTGTAAGTTGTAATGGTTTTTCACGGACGCACATCAACTACTTAAGTAGCATTCACATTGAATCTCAATATTTCCACTGAGATAAAAGTCAATAGATAAAGTAAGACAACATATATTACCTATCTATTTAGTATAAAATTAATTATAAGTATTATTAATTAAATGCCACCGTATTTCCCAAACTACAAACCCCTTGGTTTGAAGTTATGATTCCAAACACATAGCTAGACTATAGCTATAGCCTAAAGCAATTAAAGACAACTTACCATATTATAATGACAAACTGCTATAAAATAATCACAATTTTTTAATTTACCATTATATGTCCCTCTGTCCCTGATGTAACAATGTTGTAGTATAACTATGTAAATACCTATACTTAAAAAAGATGCGTCCTTTTTGAACAATTTTTAGGGACATGTTGGGAATATAAAAAATTGGAAAACATTTTGGGAAAGGGAAACATTATTTGGGTAGTTTGGGAATTGGTCTAGTAGCAGTAAGCAGAAAATCGTGATGATGCTAACTCATTTTCAGGCATTTTGTAAAAACGTATATTTATTGGAGACTAATATCATTTTAAAGACTATACCAGTAATGTTTTTTGGAAAATACGGTGCGATGTGTAAGCGTGATAATAAATAAGTAACTATTGAACACCTGGTACTCATATCATATTCCTATCTACTTACTGACGCTTATTTTTGGCTGTAGTACCGACATTGGCGTTTCTTCTTTCTGTCCCTTATTAAAATGTCTAAATTAAAATGTAGTTTATCTATTTTACTTTGACATACTTTGTTTTAGCCTATAAATATATAAATGATCTTGTCCAAACCAAAGTACCAATAACATTCATTGCTTTAGCATTCATATTGGCCTTTACTGTTGTGCATGCTTTACATTCGTTTTTTTTTGCTGTGGACTTAAAGAAGTTAATATTCTATTGTGACTTGATTGTATCCATTCAAATCGGCAAGGAAATGAAATTCCACAGAAAAGCCATAAGACATCCAATGTAATGCATAATTTATTCATAACAGATATGTATTTAATAAATTGTATTAAGGGGAATTCGTTTGAGTTCGCCAAAACTAAAATTCTACGAGATGCCGCACAAGTCGCCATGAGAAAAGGGAAGCTTGCACCTACTTTACAACATATCCGCTATTACCTTTAACTTTTGCGTGCAATCGCGTTGAATGTTATTAATTTCCATTTAGTTTTCGATGTGATGTGATGCTATAGGGTAGTTGTGCATTGCATAACGCTACATATTATTATAGTCGAATGGTATGTCCACAACATTATACTTAACCAACTACTGCTACCTACTATCTGTATAATATAGTGGCTTTAGTATTTGGGGAACACCCAAGGGTCCTTCACTCTTTTTGCTCTTGTTAACAATTTCTTTCTTTTCGCTCAGAAATGCCAGCCGGCCTAGCTAATATTTTCAGTAACTTGCTTCCCTGCTACTCTTTCGTCTACAGATATTTGCAGATGCATTTTATTAAAGCAACGCAATGTTAGTCCTTATTACAAGGCAACATAAGTAGTAAATGTACAATAAAATGCAGAATCATATCATAGTTACAAGTATTTCATGACTGAATCGGCAAAACTTATTAAAAGTATTGGGTATCACTGCTGTGATAAGCTAGAGGCATGCAGGGGTGAACCAAATCAACTGTGTCTTCAATCCCTACTTTCCTCATTGCAGTAAAGATTTATTTATTGTTGTGTTGTGTCATATTATTACACTTTCATAGACATCTAATCCTAAGAACATTTAGGACGTAAATACTTTTCGTGTGTCGGTATAAGTAACAAGTTTCAGGGAATGATTAATTATTTCAATGCACAAATCTACCGTGCATTCACATTGGAGTAAATGCAGGTACTATTTATGTGCACACACACACACGGTGTATAATGACTGCTGCTTTTATGTGAACAATGAGGAGAAGACAAATAAGTATGACAATGCAAAGGTAGAGACTGTTCTAAAAGGCTAAAAGTAAAAGAGTAATGATTCTGTCCAAAGATTTGTGTAATTGTACGTGTTACTTAGCATCTATAGGTAGGTAGCCGTAGTATTCATTAGTCTCTTCATATAGGCACTACTGTAAAGAGTAGGAGATATAAATATAGTTATGGAAAGATAGCTATGTAGATATACTAATTGTACTTGTGGACTTGACTGCATACTTCTGTCTGATGAAGGTAATGAAAAGCTCTTTGATTGTATGTACATAGCTGTAAGGAATTTGGTGTCGATATCGTTTGTAGTTGTCCAATAAGATCAGAGCTATGCCTAACTAATCAAAGAAATATTGTATCTAGAAGGGAGGACGGAACAGGATACAAATAAGTATGATAATAAGATGTATCTGTATTATGTAGTCAGAGACAAAGCTAACTAACGCACCAAGCACAGGGAAATAGCCCTACCTGCCCCTAGAGCCAAAAAACATTCTTCGTCAGATCTCAAGTCTGGAATGGAGGATAGCATAAGAAATGAAATTGAAGCAATTACATTGACAAAGAGTTGCAATGTTATCCATAACGTACTTCAGTCACTTCTGAAATCCAGCCAAGTCGTTCTGTTTGTGCATATTCACCCTGCGTGTCTTATTATGTTATCCACCTCTGTCACTCTCTC
Source organism: Tomocerus maximus (assembly GCA_019776445.1). Lineage (NCBI taxonomy): Eukaryota > Metazoa > Arthropoda > Collembola > Entomobryomorpha > Tomoceridae > Tomocerus > Tomocerus maximus. The sequence continues at coordinate 6,855 of JABASH010003257.1, read as the reverse complement.
AAATCATTCCAAACTGGATATAGCTATTCTTAGCCATTTCAGTGCTGGACTACCCGTGTGTGTTCCGTCCCTGCATACATACATATACTCAAGTGTATATCTTTGTTCATAGTAGTCTCAGCGTCCAGCTTTAATGAATTATTTTACAAATATCAAGATACAAGAATATTCGTAGCATAAACATTGATTTGCGTGTATACTTATAAGTAAATATAAGTAAGAGTTGAACCAATTGAGACAATTGGAGAGGTAGGGAAGGACTCTTTTTGTCTATATATAATACAATAGTCTAGAATGTCTCATAATAAAAGTGCAAACTACACCTGTGTAGCAGAATACTATATTATGTCCATCATATAATATCTGCCGAGTCCTTTCATTTGTATTCAGGAGATAAAAAGGTCTGCCTTATTTTTGTTTTACTGTCTCTCTCTCATTTATTGCTGGTGATATGCAAGTGTAATCATTTACATGTACTACTAATATTATGGAAAGAGTGAGGTAAGAGGCAGCAGGAGGGTAACCGACACTCACTCACTCAGAACAACAACAATCCCTAAATAAGTAAGTGTTATCATAACATTATTCTGTCGTCAGTCGGTCGTAAGGCAGTTTAATTGTCTGTGTGTTATAAATATTTGTATCTCTCGTGATCTGCATCTGATCTGGCTGTCCTCCTGCCTGCCTCGAGTGTATAGAAGGTAGAGTAAGGCCAACTCAAGTGTTAATGGGATTGTAAAGGCATTAAGTAAATATAGCAAACTCAATCGGCTACTGTGCGTATCTCTGCATGCCCTCAACTGCATTCCGAGTGTGCCGTCATAAAAATCTTACTCTACTACGATTCACGACTGTGCTGTGACACAATCAAATAGCGATAAAAGTTCCTTTCGATTTCATTCCAAGTTCTTAATTCTTGAACAGTTCTTGTTCCTATTCCCACATTTCATCTTCCAAACGACATTAACCAATATCTATATTGTCACCAAACAAGACAAACACTCTCCATCTACATTATTGTTTATTCAGAAGAAAACATAAAACTAATGGAAGCGGAAAAAGGTTCAACAGAAGATAAAATCTCAACCTCTATACGGGATTATAGATTATAGACCTTTTTACAGGCAACACTCCCTACAGATCAACTATCTCAAGCCTGCAGAACCCAAAAAATATATTCTTCCCAATAACAACATCAAGTGATAATATTGTTTTTAAAAGCCATGGCTCCAAATAGTCCAAAGATGGTCACTCTAATTGTCCTGGTGAATCTTCCTTTCATTTTTGGATATTCCTTTAATGCATTTGTCGGGCAACAACGGGCACTTCAACAGGTGGGTATATAAATAATACATGATACCTGCTGTGTAGATAATGGCTAAGTACCCCAATTGCTACTTATACTTATATACATACAATATTATGTACTTATGTGAATCAAGTTGATGAAAAGTGAAAATACGTTTTTTATAGAGCAGTTTTTCTTTAAAAATGTTTATTTATGACGAGATAATGCAGAGTAAATTGATTTTTATGATGTTTCACGTATAAGGGCTATAGATATTTTTCGGTTTGAAAACATTGCCCTTAAGGTATATGCGTAGTATAACAGTCCCACCACACCCATGCAGATACCGAACCCAATGATCTAGTTTTTATTACTTTGATTATACACAATAAAATTATACATTAGTAGTCTCTAAGTGAATACTATGCCGGTAGGATCATTAATAGCTGATTTTCTATATACTTAAACGAATGTGAATGGAATTAATCAAATGGAAAACATGCACATTTTATAGCAACAAATTACTGGAATAATTCGCTCCAAGGCTGCAGGACCAATTCAGAATCAAGTTTATTACAGTAGTAATGCGGATATAGCCAAGTCAACTTATGAGTCGAATCCTGCCACTTCGTCAGGAGGAGCCAAAGTTCTCTTCCAGGTATAGCCAATATAAAATAGTAAATATTTAGACAGGAGCTCTAGCTGTCGCTATAGAACATTAGCTGCGTAGGTATATGGTATGTATGTATATAGGTGCCTACCTGTTCTTGTTCATTAATTACCTCCTGTCTGACAGATACACAAAATATCTTTAATTACGTACGAAGGAAAGAAACTTGGAGCGATCTTGTAATCTCATGACCGACTGACTGACTCACATTGTCAGTCGACTACCTGAACTAAACAGTTTTTAAGGAATTAATTGACTTGATGGGCAATTTAGATACAATTGTTCGCTATTTCTATTCTTTGCAGGAGGGACTGAGCAACGGGTACCAGAAAAGTCCTTACTTCACCAATCTTGTCAATTTTCAGCCTACTCCCTACAACAACCACCATCAGAATGGATTCAAATACAACGGAGTCTATTACACAAGCAATGCCAACACTAATGACAACTCCAACAACATTCTCTCCAATCAGCAAATTGCTAATGCACCAGTTGTCACTGACTTCAATAGTGGAAACAACCAAGTCTTTACTACTCCGGAGCTAAATCTCAAAATTGGAAATGCACTGCTCCGACACCCTAATTCCAACTCGAATTTAAATATACAGAATTTTGACAACCAAAATATAATTCACCAATTGAACAACAACAACCCACTCAATAGTCAAAATCAAATCCCCAACAATCAATTCCTCTACAATCAACTACCAAACACATACGCTAACAATTACCATTTCCATCCAGCTATCGCAAATCCTACAAATAATGGGGTACTCCAGCACCCAGGGCTTTTCAGAACTCCAGTAAACAATTACGGATCCATCCAAAATTCAGGAATTTCTACAAACCAGGAAAATAAACCAGTCTTGCCACAAGGACCCACTGATGTGATCACCCAAAACCAAATTAATCCTCAAGGGATTTCGCAAAATCAAATAAATCCTCAAGGAATTCCTCAAAATCAATTAAATCCTCAAGGGATTCAGCAAAATCAAATAAATTCTCAAGGGGTTCTGCAAAATCAATTAAACCCCTTAGGTATTCCACAAAATCAAATAAATCATCAAAATGAAATCAACCCTCTGGGAATTGCTCAAAATCAAATCAAAACCCAGCCAATATTGAAGTATCAAATTCCAAGCCAACATTTTCAAAACCATGTGTTGGGAAACCAACAAACGCAGCTTGGGAGTCCTGGGGTGTTCCACAATTCTGGGCAGCTTCCTCAACACCAGGTGTTTGTAAACCAAAATTCCATTGCTCCACAGCATTCTCCTCAAGCTCCTCCGCCTCCAGCTCCATTTGTCCCAAATGATCAGTTTTATCCACATCCTGCATTGGAGCCCGTGCACAACAATTCCATATATCAAACTGTTCCGGAAACTGGATTTAAACCAGAGAGGATTTCTGGAGCTATTTTGGGACAAACTAGAGAAATTTCCTCACAAAATCCCATCGAACCTCTGCAGACTCTTTCTGTAAATTTCATACTTGAATGTACAATTATATTCGGATTGATGTGATGTATTTTCTAAATTATTTGATTTTCAATTTAGTCTCAAGAAATCAGCGATGCCGAATTTTATTCGAAGCAAGAGCCTCCACAATTTCCTCCCCTAATGGACCAAGGTGATATTGACAACGAAGAATTTCGTCGCAGAGGTTTTTCGAATAGAGCCAATCAACCAGGTCGAGTTCAATTGGAACCAGTAGTGCAAAATCCGGATGTACCTCCAGAGTGTGCTTACAACAATGCAGCAGCAACTGAACTGAAGGGCGAAAATTGTATTGAGATTAAATAGTTTATATCACTTTTTATCTGCACCTACATAAATAAGAGCAAATTTTTTGGTGTAATACAAAATATTGCCAGAATATTTTTGTGGTTACACCATTGATTTCTAACTCAGAAAATCTTTTTTACTGTTTTTGTTTTATAAATCATTATAATAAAGCACGACTTGCTCAGTGCGTGTCGACCATTTATCTATATTCTCATCTACTCAGATTAGGCCAATTAAAAGTTTTATCTTATGAATACTATTAAGTATGATATTATTATTATGTTTTGATATTTAGTATTTTATACCATGGGGTTGTACAAATTGATTAATTATTAGTGATATTTCTTGACCTGACAGTGACACTTATACTAAGTAACTTGTTCAAGATTGTTATTTCTATTTTTTGAGACTTGTATCTGCTAGGGCTAGGACCAAACCATAATAATATTATTATCATCATAGTTAAATAGTTATCTAAATCTAAACAAAATAATTAATATTATTATTATCAGTAAGTAGTGAACCACTAATAATATTATATTATAATATGCTACTACCAATATAATATGCTAAGAAATGTAGGCTCGACAGAATTCTTATGAGTAATATTTAACCAGTATTATATGTAATTAAAGCATGAAAATTTATAAGTAATTGAAGGGATTCCCTGAGGGAATTTCCCTCTACATACGCTGTTTCTAGTTATATCATCCTAATCTAAATTAAAGTCTAAGATCTTATTAATTCTATGTACACCAAATACAGAAAATAAATTTTGTTGAAAAATTCTGATGGAGCATAGAAATATATTACTGCATGATCACTCGATCATTAATTGACACAGTCATTCTAACTATTTTAAGATTACTACATTATGGGGATCGTTATACCACGTAATACTATTTCAGCTACTATAGTGTTGTGCATTATACCAAAAGTTTTTAATGTTCATCAATTTGGGCCTCTTCTCATTTTGGCATTTGTTCAAACAACTAATAGATCTGGATGGGATAAGAAGTTAGAATAGAATAAAATGCATTCATCTCATCTGATGAGAAAAATGAACATTAATGAGCTTTGTCTGTAACAAAGGGTTTGCAGAAAATATTAAATGCCAAAATGAAGCATTGCATGGGCATCCTCGGTCGTTGGCCTTTGTTTGACCGTTCAAATAGATCCTCTTCTTGGGGCAGTGTATTCCTTTATACTAATGTTATCTCATAAAACATTTGATCTCGTTTCAATATTTTTACTTTCAACTTTGAAAATTGTGATTAGGTACATTTTTGCTATTTATGCGATATAATTGTTGACAGTCTGGTACATTAAATTGATCTAGTAAATTAATAACAGCTGCAAGTAGTTATTGAGTAGTTACAGGATGATTGTTATTGTGTCGCAAAAAAGAGTCGTGAGTATATCGACTGACGCCTTGAGTATTGCTGGGCCCTGCATAAATGCCTGGGCTACTAATTGGGGTGTCTCGGTAAGTAGCTTGACTTTGTCCTTGCAGAAAATGTATTCGGGGCTGGTCCCAGTTACTGTCCAAGTTGTTGTCATCACGGTCTCCTTGCTCGGACGGAGCGTTGGAACGAAAATGTTGGGGGTAGCGGTACATCTGGAAAGACTGATTAGACACCTGAGACTCGCGAGAGAGGAATGGCTGTCGGGAGTGAGGGTCATCGTTGTACGCACTGGGAAAATTGTTCCGGTAGTACGCACCCGAGGCGGAAGGAGTTGTCATCGCAGATCCCCCGCCGTGAGACGAAACTCCTTTGGCTCGATACGTTGATCCAGAATAAATTGGCTCGGCGACATTGGCTGTAATTAGCGGAGGAGATATACGGGAAGATCCAACATTTGATTGCGGACTTGTGTTTCTGTTGGAAGGGCTTTCATTTTGACGGGCTTTGCACTTCCAAAGTTTTCGAACGTAAAGTATTAAAATGGTAACATAATTAACGCTGGCTACAAATCCGAAACAAAATATCCCTAAATACAGAAACATTTGAAAATCATCTAATGACAAAAATCTTTGATGAGGTAGAACAAAGTACAAAACGATGAAAACGATGAAAAACAGTAACTGGAGAATGGTAACACCAGCGGTAGAGAATTTCAAGATAGTCAGAGACTTCTGAAAAAAAAATTAAAAAAAAAATGAACTTAAATTTTCAGTAAGTTGGGTAATGAAATTATTTATACTCAGATTGATTCATCACTACTATTACTACACATAAAAATATTCTGAGTTTTGGGAACTTTTAAGTAAATAAATAGAAGTAAAGTTCATACCAACCTTTTCAACTCCTCGAAATATTAGACAGCCAAACATAAGAAATAGAATTCCATAAATAGTCAACAATATTGTTCCGATAAGCAATGTGGGCTATAAAACCAATAAATTAAATTATGCTAGTTCACAAATACTTACGAATGTTATTTATAAAAAGTAGGAACTTCACACAAATAAAAAATAAATGTGATGGATTTAGAATTTTATTGATTCTGCTTTTACTTAAAAGTGTTTCCCTTTTTGTATAAAGGCAAGTAATTCTTTAAGTTATGACATTACTATTTTACTTTAATAATTACATTTTTTCCTTGCTTTTAATTAATGTGCAGGTAAAGAGGTTAATTTGCATTTTGTAATTTGTGTTATGGAAATCTGTATTTCAGAGTTTGCACAATAATCGTGATTTGCCATACTTTGTGAGATGAAGGAAAATGAAGAATGGAACTACTTTGTATATTATTATTATTTGTAAAATCTAGAATTTACTATAATAGTTATAAACAGTTACAAGCATGCAGAATAAGCAGATACATAAAATTCACTCACATCTGTTATTAGGTTGTTGTTGACAAATATGGAGACATAGGACCAAAAGCCAAGTACCATTAAAAATAGGAAGCCTACAAACTTTTAGACAAAATCATATTAATCGACTCAGTAAGTATCAAACTTTTAATGTATATTGTCGAGTACGTATTATTATAGTATTAGTATGTCTACAATAGAGAGTTGCACGGGCAGACAATTTGTGCCCGTGGGCGCCCGTGCTAGTAGCAAATGGGACCCTGTCCGCCCGTGGCCGCCCGTGAGCTGCCTT
>JABASH010003256.1:0-17043 GCA_019776445.1 Tomocerus maximus | reverse complement strand
CAGATGCAACAACACCATTTCTACTCAATATACCTAAGAATGATGCTCAATACACCTTACGTAGTGCAGATGCAACAACAGCGCTTCTACTCAATATACCTAATAATGTACAGATTCAACAACACCATTTCTCCTCCATATACCTAAGAATGTACAGGTGCAACAAAGTCATTTCTACTCAATATAAGGCTTCCCTCCCTGGAGCGAAACTCCCAAGCTCCCGAACATTTTTAAGGCCCGAGTTGAGCCCCACTACCGTTAAGCCGCGAGGGCTTACTTGCAGTTACTCTCGGAACAACTTTACTGAAGTGTACAGATTTACACGAAGAGATTTGCTAATGAGTACTGAACCATGAAACGGAACGACTCAATACTATCTCGCAACTCGATCTGGTGGGCAGTCAGAGAGGAACCGGTACATGTGAGCCGACCGACAGTGACCAGCAATCAGAATCACTTATTACAGTCTACTTCAACCCACCTCATCCCCTCATGTGCATCCCATTGTCCAGTCCAGACTTGTACTAGGTAGAACTCGTAGTACGCACAGAACCAATAGACCATCCATACACTGCATAAACGCCACTGATAGATAATCATATTGTCACTAAGATAGGCAAATATATGCTAATTACGAAAATACGGTTCTGATAGCTTCACCCAGCTCAAGACAAACTACCACACAAACCTAAGGAGCATTGAGGATTCGAAACCCATTATCAAAAAGAGAAGCGTCTTTTTACACCCCTAGACAGACCCGTACTCCCTAAGAATGTACAGTTGAAACAATACCATTTCTACTCAATATACCTAACAATGTACAGATGCAACAACAGCTGTTCTACTCAATATACCTAATAATGTACAGATGCAACAAGGTCATTTCTACTCAATATACCTAATAATGTTCAGATGCAACAACACCATTTCTACTCAATATACCTAAGAATGATGCTCAATACACCTTACGTAGTGCAGATGCAACAACAGCGCTTCTACTCAGTATACCTAATAATGTACAGATGCGACAACACCATTTCTCCTCCATATACCTGATAATGTACAGGTGCAACAAAGTCTGTTCTACTCAATATACCTAAGAATGTACAGATGCAACAACACCATTTCTACTCAATATACCTAAAAATGTACAGGTGCAACAAAATCTGTTCTACTCAATATACCTAAGAATGTACAGAAGCAACACCATTTATTCTCAATATACCTAAAAATGTACAGATGTGTGTGTGTTAGAGGGAGAGTATGATCTCTACTATTGATTAGTAGAGTCACAGTACCGCTTAAGCCGCGAGGGCTTACTTGCAGTTACTCCCGGAACAACTTTACTGAAGTGTACAGATTTACACGAAGAGACTTGGTGAAGAGTACTGAACGGAACGACTCAACACGGTTTCGCAACTCGATCTGGTAGGCAGTTCACACACAGAGCTAACTAGTTGCTCTGAATTAATAATATCCAATCCCTGAAGATACAGAAGACAAGCGACTAGCTTATGCAGGCGAGCGAAAACTCACTCCCTGTCTTTGTCCAGTCAAGTGCAGTCAGTCAGTGCAGTGTAATGTGTGCGTGCATATTGAACGGACGCGCGACGTAATCTAAAATCTTGTATCAGTGTGTAGTTGCATGTAGTACTATCGAAATTTATTTCCTGAATTACTCCAGTTCTACTATAGCTACAGTATCCGACAAGGATTCAAAAAAAATATAATTTTTTAACTTGGGAATAGTCTAGCGGTTTATTTATATCTGTTCCGTGTTGGCCGTATAGACAGCCATTGCAAATGTATTTTTAGTTAGGCACTCAAATAAAATTTCGCTAAACCACTAACCCCCAAATATTGTTAGCTTTTTTTGAGATATTACTTGTCTTTGTAGCTATCGTAGAACTTGAGTTATTCCTTCAGGAATGAGTTCAAGTCTAGCCATAGAGAAATCCTGGGTAAGGATCACTCTTAAATGGTAATTAATAATCTTAAACTGAGTACACGAGCCCATTACTTGAATTTCCTGGTTCATTTTTCTTCCTGTTCGTCTGTAACAGCCAGAGGCCAAATTACCCAACCGAGACTCGAACTGGCATAGAAGTACACGCTAATACGTAATAAATTAGACGACCGTGATCCATAAGGCAAATGTGGCTGGGTTATCTGGGAACGTAGTGTCGAGTAGGGCCTCGTCGGGTGTTGCTCCGTCGGGTGTTGGGTAGTGCTCCGTCGGATTTTGGGTGGTCTTCCGTCGGTTGCTGGATGGTGCTCAGTCGGGTGTTGGGCCACCTTATTCCTCTTGCCAATCCAATCTCTTTAAGCTTTTTCCACAGATGAGTTGCCCCCATTTTATCCTTTTTGGTTGAACTAGAAATTCTTCTTGAGCATACTCTGCAATAATGGTGCGGCATGTTGTGCTATCTAGCTAGTTCAGGCAGGCAATAAATATAAATATTCATGTTTGCAAATACAAATTCAAGAAAGGAGCCTCATGCTCGTCCTAAAATTCTGTCCTCTTTTTTATGGCATTTTTGTTATCTCTGCACGTTTTTCCAAAATCCCAGTCTGATTTTTCTGCGATTTTACTTGCCTACTTTTCGGTAACGATGGGAACAAGTGCAATTTTACTACGGGGTATGAGAAACTAACTCCTGCCCATAGCGCGGAAACCCGCTGGATAGCATTTATTGTAGCAATCCCCGAAGCATTTATCGTTTCCATGGCAACCAAAGTCCCCAAACATCCTTAAATGACTCCATTTTATGTAACGTAATTAATAATTATGATATGATAACGAATTCCGAAAGAGGATGGTGTTGCTCTACTTTTTCAGTGAATTAATGTGTAACAGGAATTCATCTCATCACTTTGACGTCAGCAAGAACAAATGTGACGATGACAAAACTTAACATATAAAGAGCCAACAATTATTTTCCTGTTGTCGTTGGTGTAGTATTTACGTTCGACTACAGTTCTTCAGATCAATAATTCCCATTTTGAAACTCCGTTAATTATTTATCTGTTGTTGCCGTCCGTTAATTGATGACATTCTATTATTAGAAACTTGCCCTTTTTATAATGAAATGGGACCCTTCAACATTCTAATCTTTACCCTTAGCGTCAATTTGGTAAAATAGTTTATTTGGCTATATTTTTAATACCCAATTCCACTTATTTACGTTCACAAGCAGAGATTTTACAATAATTAATTGATTAAATATGATAGGCATGGAGTCTTCCTTTAGCATTGCAAGAAAATTCTGGCGAAAACGAAAATAATGTGTCGCAAAATCAAAATGTACAAAATATCTCTGCGGAAGATTTTTTGAAGAAAATTGAATCCCCGACAGATACAGAATTTCAAAAAGAAGCAAAAACACTCGTCGAAAAGGTTGGTCATTTAATTTTCCGAAAATTGAATTCTAAAGGTAATTTTCCGCCCTAAACATTAAATATAATTAAATATACTTTCCGGATTATTGTAGAATTGGCATATATTATTCACAGAAAATTTTAAATCCTACTTTCAAATTTTGCAGTATTTGGTTTCCCAATCGATATCTTCAGGATTTTCAAATAAAAAATCTTCGAAGGCAGAAAAAAACTATTTTACTCCTTCGGAGGAGGACATAATAAGGCAACGGATAATGGCGGCTTTAACAGCCGCCAAAAATGATGAGGGAGAAAATACAACCCCGTTGGCAACTACTGAACCTTCGAAATTGGATGTAACTCCAGAATCCGTGTCGCTGCATTCCAACGACACAGATGGTCAGACGCCGACAACGGAACCGGTTCCAGAATCAAATTCAACAGAACCGATTATTCCCGTTTACAAATACCCGCCTACAGTTAGAGACATGATTGAAGACTTCATCTCCAATATTCGAAAAAGAAATGTCTCTGGAGTTGTGGAAATCGGTCTTAAACTCGCAACCTTCGAGACAATCGGTCAAGGCCTCCGAGAGACCGTGAATAACGCTCTGCTCCACGCTCTGCATCGCTACCTACTCCTCAATTTTAGACTAAGGACAATTACACAAAGACTACGAAATCCACAAATATCTTTTCTCGACGCTTTTCGCATACCAAAATCACCATTGTCTCACGAAATATCGCCACCTTCCCGACTTCGGATGCGTTAACTCCAAGGCAGCCTATTATTGAAGCCCCTCGAAATCTAAGATTGTTTTTAGATACCAAATAATTAGGACCTTCCCTTGGCGCGATTGTATGTTATGTTAGGCCTTAAGTCATTTTTACTAAGAGGCTATTCAAACTTGGGACCAAATTTTCGAAAATTGCGATCACAAATTCTGCATTACAAAATTTTGATTTTAAAGTAACTTTCAATGTAAAACTTTAGAAATTTAGTACCAATTCAGTAAATGATAATTCAAAATCAGTCAAATAAAATGATTTTACATTCTTCTGGAGTTCATTAAGGCTATTAGGTGGTCGGTGCTTACAAAACGACTTTAAGGTACGTCAGCCCTGGATGTTTTCCTATATGCTAACATGTTGTGAATAGCTCACCCAATTTTGGGTCAATCTAGACTCTTGGGGCCTTAAAATAAAGATATACTATCCTGCTCGGACTTGTGTCTCTAACATTTTACGACTTTGAGTTATAAAGGTCACGCGACAGTTTTAAAATAAATAAAAAAATTTCATTTTTGGTGGGATACCTTTAATATGGATGGCAGGGCAATTAAAATGTATTATATGGAAAAGTGATCACTATAAGTCCGAACTGGACATGAGATGGATCTTCAGGCAACAACCAGAAATTTTCCAGTGTACCCGCTTTGGAATTCTGACCAAAATTATGCAAAGATTAAATTTGAACCTTTTTGAACTCAACTCAATGTAAATTGGTCAAGTTCGTACCAGTCCGTTCAGCTAGTTGACTAAGAAGGGATAACAAACCTTAATACGTTTGGCCATGACAAATTTCTATATTTAATTTCTGGCTAACTGAATGCATAAACTCAAATTATTGTAAGTTAATAATCTTAAATAGCCCTTTTCTAAGAAATGAAGTATATTTATTTAAATTGTTTCTTTGTACTTTACTTAGATCGCTAGACTCCTAATATTATTATGATCATTTACAATACTATATTAATAATTTTGTCCAGTGAATACAAATGAACATAAGAGAAAATTTTGTTAATAATACCTATGCAATAAAATATAATAAAATTCATAGTGTCAATGATAAGTAGCCAAACTTTTCTGAAAGCTTTTGGTTTTATTACATTAATTATTTATTTAATTTACATTTGGGGTTTCAGCTGCATGCAAAATTCTTTCATTTATAATTGCTTTATAATCTTTACATTGACATCGGCAAGTCTGACATCAGGAGTCTCTCGAGCAAAATAGTTTAAAAAAAAGTTTGTGAAAACTACGTGGCCATAAAATTAACGAAAATTTGTAATGATATTCAAAATTTGGTTTTCACAAAGATTTCCTACGATTCGGCATAAAAAAGAATAAAGATCACCTTATTGGCATTCGTAAATTCATTCAACCCCATTTAATAAATGACAGCTTACTATTTAAGGTACTGGGTGTATGTGGTACCAATTGAGGTATTCTAAAACATGTGTCCCAGCTAATGGCTTACTTTGTTACTGATTATTCGACAGCTGCGTCCAACTGTTCTGAAACCGGATTAATTGAAAGGCTTCCTCTGTAAATAGTAGGTCAATCATTGTCGTGAATAATAAATTGTTGTTCCCATGAATAATGAAAATGTGCATGGTCAATGTGGGGTAACTAGATCAGTCATTCATTTCAATAATATTATTATAATCACAGTTCAAATCTATTCGTCCACATCAAAATTAGCTACAACTTTAGTTCCTGAATGCAGTCGTCCGTCTAAACTGGTTATAGAAATAGAATTTTCGCTATCTCCTCAGTGTCATCATTTTTTTGAGTTGTTCTGCAGAACATAATGAAGCAATTCATGCTGTTTATTTTGGTCATCTCCCTTCAATTGTGCCTGGTAAGAAATAAGAATTATATTTGCGATTGCCACAAAATAAACTTCACAGATGCATTTTACTTGAAATAAATATTTACATGTCACTCGATCTATGTATTTAGATTTCTGGAGAACAAACGAAGAAAATTGCAGAGAAGTCTCGGCTGGAGTCACTTATTTTCGATAGTCTTTCAAGACCTTATGATTCGGAATTTGAGAAGGAAGCAAAGAAATTAATTGCTCAGGTACCATTTTCTAAACTGTCATTTTAGAGAAATTGGTCTGCAATCATGATTTTTGAGAAATTAGCCTAAAATATTATCGTAGAGTAATTGCCCGGCAATATTATTTCATAGTAATTGCCCGGCAATATTATTTCAGAGTAATTGACCGGCAATATTATTTTAGAGTAATTGCCCAATAATATTTTTAGAGAAATTGTCCAACAATATTATTTCAAAGTAATTGTCCCAAAATATAATTTCAGAGAAATCGGGTCTTCAACTGTTGTTTTCTAAAAATATACCTAAATGATTATCTTGGGGAAATTGTCCGACAATTTTATTTAAGAGAAATTGCCCAACGACATTTTCCAGCAATATATATTTATATTTAAACTTTAAATATCGACAGTGATGGAAATCATTGATCATGCAAAGCATTTGAATTTATTACGTATTTCAGTTTATTTTGTCGATCGCTGAAACAAATGTGGTCAATGGCACAATTAGCACGACAGAAACACCAGTTGACCAGTCAGATGTAGAGCAGAAGCTATCTGATCCCAATGAAGATTTACTCTTTGAGAGACAAGAATCGGTGACCACAGCCACAGCCGCTGCAACATCTGCTCCAGCAGTAACAGCTGGAACTGTTACACAGGCGTCTAATGTAGCACCCGCCCAGACACCCGCCTCCTCGTCCAACACTGTAACGTTTCGTCCAGGTGGCCCTTCTCAAGCTCAAATTCTAGGACAAGTCAACAAAATCTTAGACAATGTTTATCAAGGCAATGTCTCCGGGATCATCGACCAGTCTTTGGGAATCAGAAATAACGCTCCAGTTAGAAATTTAGTAAATGGAATCATCAGCTTAGTCCTCTGCTATCCTTGGGATCGTTTGTTAGGACGTTGTGGTGGCCAACAAGCTGGATGAAATTTCAATTGTCGATTACAAGCAACTAAATGTTTTTGTTTGATATTTTATTCAAAAAATGATGATTTTATGAAATAAAAATATTTTTTTAAAAACTTTTTTAAATGCTTTCATATAAGATGAGGACCATTGACGTTTTTAAAATGTGTGGAACAACTATGACAAAGCTTCCCGCAAATCGAAATTGACCATCATAAAATATGACAATAATAATAATTAGCGTAGCAAATAAAATAAATTCAGGTATCAATAAAAGGTTCCACGTCTAGTTTATTGACCTAAACGTAAATAATTGACCTAAGGGAAATACACCTAATGTCGTTAAAGACCATTAACACCTAAAACATTTACACCTAGACGGAATTTGCCCTAAAAGTCGCCTAAAAACTAAATTCTTCAAAATTAATGCACTCATTGCTAAATTTCTAAATATTTAACCCAAATAATGAGATGAAAAAATGATTTACATATACATCTACTATATACTACTTATTTTTATATCACTAAAAATAAAATTAGGATATCACAAGAAAATCAGGAAAATGTAAAAATCTAACAAAAGCGACAAAATTCTGAAAACAGTGTCGTTCATATCCATTATGATTCCAAATAACAAAATATCGAGCTCATAAAATGATTGAGGAAGTTAAGAACTAATATAATCAGTTTATTAACTTTAATGATTTGTCATCGAGTTTTCCATTGCTCTAATATAAATTCAGATGCCATTTCTCCTATCATAATTGCCGGTCCGTTTACCGGTCCATTTACAATAAAAGGCATGATGGAATTGTCCGCAACTCGTAATCCTTTTGTTCCAATTACTCTGTCAAAACAAAATTCCAATAAATTATTAATGCACTTGCACCCTTGATTTTAAGTCCCAAATAAATTCTGTTACTTTAGTTGTCCATTGACGACGGCGTTCCTGTCAGACTCTTTTCCCATTGAACATGTACCGGAAACGTGATACACTGACTGCGTAAATAATCTGCAGTAACATTCCCAGTAGCCGAAAGATTTATATTCTTCGTGCTCGCAACCTGGAAATTCACCGGTCACGTATTTCGCTCCGATATTTTTAAACACTGTCGTATTTTCCATTAGCTTTAGTGCAAAATTTATTCCTGGATGTAAATAAAAAATGATTTTAATTGCAAAATCTACTAAATATAATTATTATTTAGTGTCTTTTAGGTAATATCTTTAATTGCTACTTAAAATGTACAGGATATCGATGTCTCTCCCTATTCTCAGAATATTCTAGCAAACAGACTTAAATTTCTTCCATTTTTTGGAGAATTGGTGCCAATCCCTGAAGCTAGATTATTGGAAATTGGTGAATCAACGTAGAATAGGATGCTGTTTTGATCGATTGAAACAATTGTACATAATCTAATCTAGCATCTAAAGGAATCCTATACTTTCAGTTATTTTCAATATTATTACGAATACCTTGAACAATAGCTTTGATATCCCGGTTTCCGTCGTCGGAAAAGTATTTTGGATTGATCACAGGGCTTGAAAACGGGAGTTGATTCCTGAGTCGGATTTCTCCTCTACTTTTAGGACGCCCTACTGTTACGTGGACAAAAGCTGCATCTTTCCCCACACTTGGCTCCAAAAGTTTTTGGAAAAGCCCATCTTTGTACTGCAAAGTATGTTCTAAATCTGTGCCCATATTTGGGTAGACCCCAACTCCTGACAAAAGCAATTGAACATCTGGCCAATCTTCCAGTTTGTCCAGGCCTTCAACACCACTGGAAATAAATGCAGTTGCTCCGAAAGCATTTGACGAGGTCAAAGGTCCCTTGCCTAACAGAAAGAACTCGGCCACGGAATTCAATGTCACATCTCGCGGGAGGACGAATGACAGCGGCTTGTCAATCACAAACGGGCCAAGAAATACTCCGTAGTGGTCTTGCAAATTTTTCCCTACTGGTAGATCAACCAACGTTTCTATCTAGCAAAGGATTTAAAGCAAATATTTATCTAAACTAAAGAACATCTTTTTAAGAAAATTATTGGTAAATTAACGTTGAAATTATACTCCTTTAGATTTGAGATGCTCTTCCGGGCCAATGCCGGACAACATGAGCAGCTGCGGAGAATTTATTGCTCCGGCACTGATAATTACTTCTTTGGACGCCTTTACAAAATAAGCTGCTCCGTGCCGGAAGTAAGTGACCCCGACGGCGTGTCGACTTTCATTCAGGTGAATCTTTAAGAAAATTATGAATAAATTAGAATTTATTTTTCCGGACAACCAGAAAATGGGAGACCTATAATAGCCTTACTTTTGTTGCCAGAGCATATCTTACAACTTTCAGATTGGTACGAGCAAGATTTGGTTGAATGTATCCTTGATAGGCACTGGCTCGAACTCCGCGTCTTTGAGTGACATCAATTGGTGAAAATCCTAAGAGAGATTTATCAAACCTTTTTATGATTGAAGATCTGATTATGATATTTATTGAAGTTTTGTTCAGGAAAATCACTCACCTTGTCTTTGTACACCATTCAAGTCAATAGTTTCAAATCCCATTTCTCGACCCGCCTCCAAGGATTCTTTTAATAAGGGTTCAAATCCAGATTTCTCTATTCGTTGAGGACCTCCTTCTCCGTGAAATCCTATTGGCACAAAATAATATTAAAAATTAATTAGCGATCTAGTAAGTTGTTAACAATTTACGGAATTGCTAGAGATATAAGAATTACCGTTATCCTTCCAATTTCCGTGATAATCTTCAAGTTTTCTGAAAATATTGGCAACATTTCTGTACTGCCAACGATTTTCTCCGGAGTGTTCTGCCCAATTGTCATAGTCGTTTGGATTTCCCCTCATGTACATCATCCAGTTAGTATTGCTGGTTCCTCCGAGGGATTTACCTCTCGGGTAGACCATTCTCTTCCAGGGAAATATTTTAATGTAAACTGATAAATGAATATAATTTAAGAATCATTGATATGCGATATTATTACATGATTTTTGAAACCAAGAGCTGCATTTTGCTGTGCTTCGGTTCGGTATTGCCAGTCAATTAGGGGCTGATTGATCAGAAAAGAGGCTAATAATGGAACGTATGTCAGTGGATTTGGATCTCCTCCCGCCTCTAGAAGCAAGACTCGGAAATGTTCCGAAAGTCTAGACGCTACAACTGCTCCAGAAGACCCTCCTCCAACTTGGGGAGGAAATACAAGATTTTATCCCATAAATTCGAAGGAAATCATCATAATAATATGGTAGGTAATTAAAATTAAGGAACAAACTTTCGTGATATATTTCTTAAGACACAACCTAAGAAAATTTATTTATGGCTATTATAAAGCTAAAATTGGTCAAAATATCTTGCACAGGAGCCCGACTTTCGCAAAATGAAAGAAAAATAAGAAAGTTATTGTTTTAAAAATTAATCCCCTTCCGCCAAATTTGCTTCTTACAATTTTGTTTCGAAAACGAAGTTCGGTTAACCCAGTTAACGCCAGAGAATTACTGTTTACATTTTTAACTTACCGACAATGAAATCGAAATCTTCATCAGCTAGGTTTTGTGATGAAGTAAATAGTCTGAAAGCTGCTGAAGTGGCAGAGGCACTATAATCTAAATAATACATGAAAGAGGCAATGGCCACCACGGCAAAAGGCATAAACGTTGAAATCCGGGCGAAAATCTGCACTGGGATTGGGATTATGGGAATAAAACTCCTGAGAACACGGAGCAAGTTTTCCAAGGCTGAGGTAGGCAAAGACATTTTAAAAATCACTGCACACTTTTCTAATTTTATCACTGAAAACTTTTGTAATTAATTAAACCCAAATTGAGTAATCTTATAATTTAGACATTTACTATTATATCTGACGTATAGTAATGTAACAAATAAGATTATGGTACCTTCTGAGTAATTATATTGTTTTGGCCTCATGAAATATAATTTTATATTTTAATCCGAAATTCTGGAGGCAAAGCACATTTTGGCGAACAAATTAATTAGTAAAACAACTTTAATTTCACATTCAAGGTTAAGTAATAATTAGGTCTAACTCAGAGTAATTAGTTTTAGTAGGCAATACGATCTTATGTTCTTTTTCCACAAAACAAAAGAGTCTTCTCAGAGATGTTTTGGCAGATCTGTGAAAGAATATTTGCCAATAATTTGCATTTAAATTGTGTAACGCCAATTAGAGCAAGTATTGGTTTGTTGAGACCTTCTAATCACAATGAACTCACCTCACCTCTCCATGATGATGAAATTCATACTACAACTGCTATTGCGATATAACTTCTGATTAGCTGTATGTTTACATGGATAGTCATTTGGATGTCTTATTGTGATATTCCGGATAAACACTACGATATGGATATCTGGATTAAAAAATGTACCTACCTTGCAATATTGTATTGCGATTTCATACAGATAGTCCTAATGATTCTTGACATTCATGGAGATTGTGGCGATAGTAATGTCAGTGAGAGAAGTGACCTACTACAAGGCAAACCACTTAGGTACTCCGAAGAAACCAGATCCTTACTGCGTTAACTCAACAGCCCAAACTTCAATAAATCCTGCAATTCTCATGAACTTTTGCAAAAAATTTATTACATACTAAAAATTACCTGGAAAGCTATTGCTACAGGCCTTAGCAATTTATTTTTATTCGTTGAGAACTTTAACGAACTAAGTTTTCAGAATTAGTGACCTTTATATAAATGCTTGCTAACTAAAAATAAAATAGAAATAAAGTTTAATATATCAGATTTGGTTCGCTAATAATAATAATTTTGATTAGGCATGGTAATTTTATTTTGACATCATCGTCCCATTTATGGCGAAACAGTACCAAACTTGTTCTCAATCTTGTAATTATAGTATTTTATATGGTCTTATCTTAATATTATGTCAACCAACATAAAATGATTATTTCTAGCTTAAGGCTGTCTTAGAACCTATGCGTTTCCAATTTTTGGGCCCATTTCAAAAGATAGCCTTTGGTTTTCAAGCTTCGATTCTTGATAAGTATAATATGTTACAGTTTGTAATGAAACTCGGTTTGTTCTAAAACACACCAGTCTGTATTGAAACTCATGATTTTCAAATGCATGCCAAATTGTCAATATTTGTTGAATATAGTTCAATAAAACTCTTTTCTGATATAATTCAACATGTAAAATCGTATAAAAATAGTTTAGAACATGACAACCATACATTTACTAAAATAGTTATCATTTAACTCCTAAAATCCCCGAAATTTCATATTAAAGTAACGCTATTCTAATACAATTAAATTTTGGTGTTCATGAATATTTTTTAAGATTCTACACATTGAATTCTATTCGGAAAAGAGTTTCATTGAACCATGTTCAACAAATATTGACAATTTAACATTGATTTAACATTTAATATTGAAAATCATGAGTTTCAATACACACCGGTGTGTTTTAGAACGATTTCCAATTCTCTGGGTGGTCTAGACACTACCGAACATAAATCAATTGGCGAAATAATTTTAACCTATGATATTTGCTACCATGACCTTTACCTTCCAAAAGGTTAGAGTAAACGAATGCACATTAGTATTATTACAAGCTAGTATTAAGCAACGAGGAAACAATAATAGGTATTATTGTATGCCAGTCCTAGTGAGCGAGCACTAATCAGGGTACATTTTATGGTCCGACCTGATTACTTAGTTTTAAAAATAAATCAATAATCAATAAATAAATCAGGATAAATAAATTATATAGAGCTTTAATAATATTAAGTAAAATATTTATGTTTTTCATAATAAATCCATAGGATTTTGAAATTTTGTGTGTAAAAAATGAAAAAAGCAAAAAAGGACTCATTTTTTTAAAATTTCTACTCCTACCTACCTTTTTTACAAAAAAGTCATTTTTTGTTCCCTGGTCAACTTTGTTCCAAGAATTGCTGAACTTGTGGGTGGCTAAAATGTTTGAACATCCAGTTATGGCAAAAAGGATGTTTACTAAGTAAACTTCGATTCTCATATCAATCAGCTAATTGCAATGTCTTGAATGTCTGTTGTGCTGCTATTGAAATGTACAGATTTATTTTACATTCCGAGTTTGGACAGTAGAACGATATACAGTGTAGTATACGCATATAAAATTGGTTTTATTTTAACTAAGTACAATAGAAGGATATTTATTTATTTCAATTTAAAATACGATTTATTTGGAACTGTAAACATTTTTTTTAAAATAATGTTGATATCATCAAGTTTGTGGCTAGGGTTTGAATTTTTTGTGGACGTTTATGCAGCGATTGGATTCACTCCCTTTGAAGTTGTTAAAGGGTCCCAAAGGCAAATCAAATGGACTAAATCAAAGATTAAATTATTTAATCAACACTTCGGTCAATTATGCGTGCTTGGAGGTTGGTTGGTGCTGCTTGTAGTCATTTGGAGCGAAGTCTACTCCCCTACTCCGAATTTGCAAGCTTTCATTTTCATTTTAAGGGTATTCATTTTCGCAGCATTAATCTTGGCCAATGTCATCAACTGGATTTTGTATTGTCACGGAGGCTTCATTGCAAATATGACCGCAAGGGAAGCTAGAACTTTTTATTTTTTATACAGTAAGTCCATTAAATTATGTAAATTTTAATTACCTGTATATTTTCCATATTTTATTGATTATTGATTATCATCATCTCAAGGGGTTTCTGAAATTCCAATTTTAAAACCATTTACTAAATCTACAGAGAGTATTTCACGGGAATATGAATAGCCTATTTAAAATTGCACTATGGAATCAAATTTTTGGGAAAAAATACAAATGAAAATACCAAAAGTACTATATAAAGTCCTCCCAAATGTCCCACATAAATTCCGAAATAAATTCCTACATAAAAATCTTCCCGAAAAGGTAACCGGCTCGGCCTGAGTCAAAACTCCTTTTTGGAACCATTGGCATGGTTTCGGATTTTCCCATTTCCCACCAAATTTTATCGAACATTGGCAAAAATGGGAAATCTCCGGGAAATGAATAATTGCTATGTGACTTGCCTTTACTATTGGCTCTAAATTTTGTTGCTAAAATCCTATTAGCTCCGTGAATGTACTGAACTTAAAATTACAAGATTGGTCTCTAAAAATGCCTTAAACAATAGTTAGCGAGAATGTTCTTCATTATCGTTTCAGAAATGACGTGGAATATTACAACTTATGCAACATTATTAACTATTGTGGAAAAACATTTTTTGCGAATTTGGAGATCAATATTGTAATCTTATGTCCAGTATTCTCGGAGCTGATAGGATTTTACCAAAAAATTAAGAGCCAATGCGAGCCAATTCGATAAAGGAAAAAAGTCACCTGATTCTTAAATGACGAAATAAATACAATTCTATTAAAAGTCTTGAATTGATATTTGAGGATAATATTCTCAAGTACCCTTCAGTAGCATATATTATGCACCGAAAAATTATTTTTGCAGAAATTTACAGGCCGGTTGGATACTACGCGAAAGTGAAAAGCCGAATCAACTACATCGTGGAGTACGGGACTAAATCGATCGTTGTTTTGAGTTTCTTTGTCGTATTTTTGGTTTCTTTGTTCCCTTTTGTGCTTCCTGGAGCCGTGGCGATGGATTCAATTCTATTGTCCGTCCTTCCGAAGACGCGGGAGTTCGAAATCGCTGCCCGTCTGTTTTCGTCTGTCTTCATCTTTTACATTGGTTTTCACACGACCTCTCCGATCATGCTGATAATATTTTTGGCGACGGTGTACATTCAAGAACTATTGTTGTGGATGAGGTACATCCCGGCCCTGGAGAAAAGAAAATTTGCGAATCGCTCGGACATGCTCTGGACTTTTCACCTTCACACGATAGCTTGTCGCAGTATGGGTCTTAGCTATCAAACGATGAATCTGACATTTCGGTTTCTGACTCCAGCTCTCCTCGGGGTGGCTTTAGGACTTCATATTCTAACAAACTACGCCACGATAAAACTCTATTACAAAATGGGAATGCCTATTTATCTGGTGATGCCTGCTGTGTCAATTATTTTAATATTTGGTGAATATATGCTCATCCCGAAAGTTATCGAGGTCGAGGTGCTATCTTTGGTCATTCACGATTACTGGCACTCCCTCGGAAATAAATATATCAACAGAGTCCTCAAAACATTTAGACCATTCAGAATCGAAGCCTCGCACTTTTTTACAATCACACGCTCAACGCTACCCACGTTCTTCTCGATTATGGTCTACTATACGATTACATTCCTCATGTCTGTGTAACATTCATATTTCTCAACCTATTTACACTATTTGATTAAATATTATCATTACTATAACTATTTGCAATGACCCATAAGGTCTTTTGGGGCCCAAAATCCAATCTTTGAATTATTTTTGAAAAAAGGCTTAAAGTTTCTTTCGAATATTCTAAATTAAAATAGAAACCCCCAAAACTTGTTTTGTAAACGAACCTGATGACCTTATGACATATTTTTCTTTAATTAATTATGGGATTATATTATTTCTAATCCTTTATAGCTTTATAATTTTCCACGCGTCACCCCAATAATAAATTCCAACTAACCTTATTTATGATTTGTAACCGTAAATTAGGAATGGGAAAATTAACTTAAATGAAGGCGATTACTTTTCTAACATCGTTTATACTGATGATGGCAATTGTAAGAATAAGAACTACTTATTATATAACTTCAGTTTTGCCGTTGAATTCCGATTTATATATAGTTGTTTGGAATTTCGGTTTAGCTATTTATATACTTAACTAAATAAATGTTTACAAAATAAAGGATACAATTTAGAATTTTATCCGGAAGAAATTCAATTTTATCCATCCACTAATTTCGTCCACCGCAACACTGCTGATGAAAAGTGTAAATGCAGTAGATAGCTTCTTTGAAGTTAGAATTTTTCAAGGTCAAAGATGCGATCGATAGGTTGGTTTTGGTTTCAATTTGTTTTAGTTTGTAATTTTCATCGCGTATATTTTGTTCTAAAAAATATTGTTCAAATAAATCATTTTTCTCTACCTGTTCCAAGTTTTCATCAAAATGTTTATTTTATTCGCTGCTGGCGGAGACGTCTAGTCTGGTCTGCTGGTGTATACGCCCGTGCTTGCTGTATTGTGTAATTATAACTTGAGTAAACATTCATCACTGAATTTTTATGATCTCAGATTCCAAAATATGCTTTTCCGTCCTCTTTTAAAATTTAATTGCCGTAAATATATAGTCACGTTGACCACAATTGTGACTCGTTTATACTAAGTAAAACGATTTTGCCACGTTCGCTCATCTTGGTATTTTTAAATATTTCTAATTTTCAAAACAATCGGGAATAAGCTTTTCAATTTTTGTTTTATTAAATGTCCAGGACGATTCACTAACTTTTTCGTCATATTATGGATCATATTTTCATACTGCTGGAGAAATAAAGAAAATATCTATTTAGGGAGAATGCGAATTTTGGGATAAGAATCTCTCCGTTTCATGACTATACACAAAGTTTTATAGTTATTTAGTTGTTTTTGCTTCTGACAAAATTTTAGATGACCTACCGTGGAATGGAAATCTATCTAGAATAAATATAAAATTTCATTTTAAAAAGTAAATATCGGGTAAGGTATCCCATTTTTCATTTCTAATCAACAATGTGTGTTATTGCCTGCTCTATTTAATCTAACTTTTATTTCAATTATCTCCCCGAATTTTTTACTGCTAAAAGTTTAACTCTTTTGAATGATACAGCTCATGTGTTGTTATGCGGCCAGACTACAAGGCCCCATCCGCCCCACTAGCCCCAGCCGCCCCACCCTATCAGTTTAGGTTAGATTATGAAAAATTAGGTTTGATTTTTCGGGGTGGGGCGGGTGGTGCGGCTGGGGCGGA
>JABASH010003255.1:0-17053 GCA_019776445.1 Tomocerus maximus | reverse complement strand
AATGATAATATTGAGGGTGTGAACACGAACAGCAGACGATTTTTTATTTTTTATACCATAATAATGAATAATATTATTAACTAAACAAAATAAACCTTTTTTCTGAGCTTAGCGTACTTGGCCTTCAGCATTAGTTCTTCATCCGTCAAGTTCGAGGGAAAGTGTAAGTAAACCATTTTTCAAAACGAATACAACCTGACAATCAAATTACAAATGTTCCAAATGAAAAGTATGAGTTGGTGAGGTACCGGTACAGTTTTGTATGTTTGTGCTTTTGATAAAGAAACAAATTATTGAAATTATTACGTACAATGTACATGTATGCAGAACAGCAGAACAGAAGATGACAGAGGTGACGAGAACGGGTCAGTTCCAGCAAAACAGACGAGCGACAGAGATTTTGAACAATACATGCAGTCAGTGCCGGGACATGAAGTAAGTATCACGTTAACCACGTAGCAGAAAAAACAAAGTCAAACAGTCATAAATATTTACATTGCGTCCGTATGTGCATGATGCATGTCATGTTTTATTGATTGTGTCTGAATTCATTAGTAGGAGACGTAGGAGTATCGACGTCTCAAATGCTCCAGTTCCTCATCTTCATCGCTATTGTGATTTTGTGTGGAGAGATCGGTCCAGTTCAGCCCAGAGCAGACAAGAGTCCAAGCAAACCAACATAACAGTTGGACAGCAGAAAAGTCAAAACCAGTGTTTATGTATAATGTAAATATTTTTAAAGTTATGTTTGTGTTGGTTGCAGTTGCAGCCAGATAGACTGATGAGGTAGAATAGAGAGATAGACAGACACACGAAAACGACTTTCCTGCCAACAACAAAATTTGAAGTTAGGCCAGACCATGTAACTTCTTTGTGGTTTGGGCTAACAGAGGATGCATGTTCAGTTCAGTTTGAGTTCTGTCATGGCATTGCTAGGATGTAGAGATGGCCGGGGCTGTCTCTTCTATATTATTCACTTTCTATGCCTATATATGCACTCTAATGCCTGTTCGACGGAAGAAGGAAGATAACATCTTAGACTTTTGTCCTATCAATGCATTGCGTTCCGTTTATAAATCCATATACTGTCTCCCCTGCCTGTATATATTATATATTATTTACTCTCTCGATTATATTATATACTCTCTCGAGAATGGCAGTGAGGATGTTCTTTTTGGTCGGTTGGGTTCAAAAGTTGCCCTGTCTGACTGTAGCTCTGTGACTGTGACGTCTATCTCTCTCTCTAACAACACACGTAGATGTTTTTTGCCGAGTTTCCTTTTGTATTACATTTAAGATAGGATTGAAACTGGACTGGAGCGGTTGTCGGCCCCCGCCCTAAATAATCTATAGTCTGCTGAACACACTACGGAGGAGTGCTACTGACTGGGTACCCTAGCTAGCTCCTCATCTCTCTATAAGCATGGATCTACTGACTAGAGTTACTTATGCTGATGACTCTATAGGTATTAGATAACTGAAGCCTTCCAGCGAGTGCAGTGGGTCGCCTCCTGAAGCCCAGCCCAACCAGTCGACTCGACACAGCCCAAGTTGTTGGAAGACAGAAGATCACAGCGCATGAGACGGAGCATCCGAAGAAGAAGGTGCAGTCAGTCCCAGAAGTTCGATCCGATCCGACAAACTTTCTTTTTTCGTCAATATAACCAGGTTCGTCCATAATTATTTCTTGATTTCTTTCTCATATTTAAACTCCAAGACCTTTGACTCCAGACTTTTGGCGTCATTTACTGTTGTTGATAACGAGATCGACTGTAGTTCTTTATTCCTCAATCACTTTAATTAGTAAAGGTTATTTCCATTAACGCTCCATTCTTCCACTTTGCTTGCCCACTCTCATATTATATTATGAATGTCTTTTTCTGTATGTAGGTCTGACCGGAGTTGGTTGGTTAGACTCGTTGGAAGACGTCTCCACTCTTCGCTGTTGGCTTTGAATTTGTTAGGGCTGATCATTTGCAACTTTCTTGGGTGGGTTCGATTCGATCCTCATCTTCCGTCGTCTGTGTTTGTGTCGCTGAGCTTCTGTTGGCCTCAAATAAACAGCCGACAACGTATTTGTATTAATACTTGATTGCCTTTATTTTCACAAGATAATTTAATCTGGTAAGAACTCGATTTTGATTGTGTTATGCGAGTTTATTTTGCAATTATCATTCTCTCTTAGCTAAGCTGACGCTATGGGCTAGGTACTAAATTATTTATTTCTGTTTCGCCTTGCATAGTCGATTGTTATTCTAGCGTCTGAATTACAATAATACTCACCTAATTGACTCTAGACAGTTTAGTTCTGCATAATAATGAGTTATATATTGCCAATATGTAGGAAAATGTAAATTAGTATCATGGTCTTCTGACTGACTGATAGTTATTCATTTATGCTTCTTTTAAAGCCTTCATTCAGTTTCAGTATGTAAGGTCACTTTGTAATTTGCAAATAATTTAAAAACTACTCCAGTTACCTGATGAGTGTGATGAGTATATTTTGTAGTACTTAAATCCAGACAGATTAGCTCAAGCGAATAAGGAAGAGCGCTTTAGCCATTTATTAATAAATTAACTCACATAACAAACAGC
Source organism: Tomocerus maximus (assembly GCA_019776445.1). Lineage (NCBI taxonomy): Eukaryota > Metazoa > Arthropoda > Collembola > Entomobryomorpha > Tomoceridae > Tomocerus > Tomocerus maximus. The sequence goes on along the minus strand of JABASH010003255.1, from coordinate 14,458 downwards.
CCTCAATGAAATTAGAGCAATGAGAAAAGGCAGTTATTACAATAATTAAGCATTTTTCTTTCTTTCTATATTTATGTGGTGACTTAGTGACTTAAAGCAAAGCGAGTGAGTGAGTTGGTCTCTGTTGTGTGCCAATTGTGACATGAACAATTGCTTTAGTGATTTCAGTTCTGTGCACTTCATTCACCTATATAGTATCTAAAGACTATAGACTTTAGTTTGCGACTCCAAATTCGCTGGCTCTCTCTCTCTGTTCAATAAGTCTGATCATAATAAATCTTTTGGTAATTTTCTACTATTCTCACTATAAACTATTAAGGTATTGAATATTACAGTGAGCTGTAAAAAGGCAATTGTACAAGACTGACGTTTATTCACTTGCATTTTTGGCTATATAGAGAAGTGCAAATTAGAATGCAAAGTAATTGCAATTGCTTTATTGTCAGACACTAAACAGATTCAGTGTTACATGAAACTGATTTCCATTAGAGGACCAAAGTATAGTATACATTTCGAAAACAAAAGGAGCTAATACATCCTTTCTAAATTGTACCAAGTCTAAAAGCTCGAACTACAATTGTTATTTTTGAATTATTTCAGAAATGGCAGATAAAAATAGCAAATATTCCCCGAATGGGAAAAACTCAGCTGATGGCGGTTTTAGGCAATTTCTGTGGAATGGAGACACTGGAGAATTCCTCGGCCGAACGGGTTCCTCATGGGGTGAGTAATCCTTCTTTTCTCTCTTCATATTTGTCAGAAATCATTTCCATTGCTGCAGAGTTGCTTGTTCCAAATCTACATGTCCAGGCACAAGTCTAAATCTAGTAACTTCTATGTGACCTAGTTCATAGTGAGTTCATAGTTAGTTTGCCATAATTATTTTCCACAATTTTAATTTCGTATATTATCAATAGCACTACTATATCTACTATACTGAAGTATACCGACATTTTAGCACTGCATTATTGATTCTCAATAGTCATCAAGTTAACATCCTGAAGGCTAAACTGAGACTCCAAACTAAACTTATGTCAATAAATGTTAGTTAACTGACTACTCTCTCTCTACTAACAAACGATGAATACATAAGTGCGGCAAGTAAATAACGATATAATCAATACTTGTACGATGATGTTAAGTAGGATTTATTACCTTTGAGTATAATCACCAGTGCCAATAATAAAATTAAGTACTTATCAGGAGCATTCTCATCATCGTTGCTCTCGTTCACGTCATATAGTAACATCCGCCAGGAAAGATTTTGTTAATCCAATGCATTGCTAAAGGAATTATTATTATCATTGCATCGATTTAAGTTGACGATACTCTGCTCTGTGTAGCATATTGGTAAGTAGTGAAGTGGTAGGAGAGGGAGGATCGTATCGGATTTACATTTTATTGCCTCCCTTAAAAACTAAAACGATGTCTCCTAAGTCAGTAACCGTTTGTCAAAATGGCCTTTCATGTAATAGATGATTCTTGGGGCGTACATCGCTGTAAAGCAATTTAATTGCTAAATCAAGAACACATGCATCACACACATCATTATGAAATGACTAAATGCCATAGCTATAGCTGAGAGAACATAATACTGTAATAATATTAGGTGGGTGTCTGTAAACCAAGCGTATAAGTAAGGTGTAGCGTATGCAAAATTACAGACTCCCGATATTTTAAATATAAATATCTATGTACATTATACTCACTTTCTTAATTTAAACCACACACACTACCACGGCACATCAGTGCAGTTCCTCACTAAGCCATCACCGAGAGCACTTTACGATTCAATACCATCGCACTGGTCGGTACTACGGTATGGTACTTATAAATAGGAATTTGAGACTCTTGTACATACCTAAATTCTTATTTCATAGAAATGACAACAAAAATAGTAATCTCCTTTATAATGGAAACCCTAATATTGTAATTTTGTAATTGAAAATTGTAGAGAATGAGACTTCGACTTAATTTTTTGGGCGAAATTATAAACTTCCATGGACTGACATTTAAAGCATGGGTCGTTTGTAATTGCAATGCATTGTGTGTATGTGACCAATGTGACGTGACTTCTGAGACGATCTACAAATGCAGACAATCGTCATATTATTATATTTTATGAACATTAAACTATAATGTATTTAATAATATTCCATTAGTCACTGTCATTTTGAAAGATATCTCAAAGATCATACATGCAAGTCCTATTTGACTCATAAAGCAAGTAAACTGCATAATATACTAAATAAAGGATTAGCAGAAAGGAAAGTGCGGAGATCTGTTCCTAAGTTTTAATGAATAGAAAAGGAGGAGTGGGATTTAATAAGTGATACGAATTTTATTTAAACTAGTGTCCTTTATGGCGTGGTCAGTCGCAATCACAACACATCAGCATAGATTAATCTTGTACACAAAAATTCTGTAACGATCCTAACAATTTGATTACCTTCAATGAAGGAAATTGTTTTGAATAAAATTATTATTACAGTCTAATGGTCTCTGCAAAGCAAGTAACAACTAAATTTGTGTCTAGAGTACACTGTAGAGGACATAGTAAGTAGGTATGTTCTGTTGTAAGGCCCTGTTTGCTGAAAAATAACCAGACCAGGCTAGCTGTCCTTCTCTTTAGACTATGCATATTGTATACTTCTATCTGTATATGTGATGTACATAGAATAGCCACAGATATAGACCAACTTTTAGGTTAAATACAGATTGATTGATTTTAATTGCCATCAAAGCAAATGCCGATAAGTATACCTGCACTAAGTATGTGCAGTGGGCGAGTATGAGTAGAGTAGTGTTCGTAAATGTATTTTAATGACTCTGTGCGTGTATTGATTGAAGGACTATGGTAGATAGTCAATATAAAGTGACGTCAACTCAGTTGCATTTATATTAGCTTTTCCTTAGTCGACTAACTAAAGAATCTGTCTTTAAATTAAATCAACATGGAGAACTAGTTTAGTCCCAGTTTGGGTTTGCATGGATTGCATTCGTTCGAATTTAACTAGCAATCAGTAAGTAAGGCTATTAAATTTATGCTCCTACACGTTCATTATTAGATTATTACTCTACTGTGTCTGCTACAATACACCTCACTCGACTCTTATACACCGATACAGAACAGACAGACTCCTCCTCCTAAATTTAATATTATATTCCACTGTCTACTCTGCTCACTCTTCACACTCATCCTCTCATTACCATGTCTTACTAATTAATTTCTGTTGAAACATATCTCCTCAGTCCTCAGGCGAAAATCATGAAAATAATATGATGAAATTGAACTGACTGCACTGTAGCTACTGTATCCCTGAACTATTGTCACACGCAACTCTCCAGTCGCCGCTAAATATTATTCAATGATGTTACAACTATGTACATACCATTTATACTAACTAACTACTTATGTGGCAACTAGGAATCCGAATTAGGAGTTTACATCATATATCTAGGTACACCAAGTAGTAATTAATTAAACTACTTAGGTCAGGTCATAGGTTTGGTTATTGTTTATCAATAAATATGTGGACAGTGCACAGAGAGGTTCTGTTCGGACCAGAGTTGACATACCGTTTACAGAGGTAGGTGGAATGTGATTTTAAGCCTGATTAATATTAATACACTTAGCTACTCGAGATCGAAATAAAAAAATGCAGATAAAAGTCATGTAATTTGTGACACATTTTTTTTAGCTGACTTCAAGGAAACCGGTGTCTCGTTCGTAAGGCATTTCAGAAAAATTCTTTTTCAGTTATAATTCAGACCCTATAAGGCTACGAACTTGACTATGAATATGACTAAATTGCAATAGCTTGGAACTTGGAAAGCGAGATCCCATTTTTCTGCATGTTCTTTATTTCGATGTCGAGTAGCTACGTGTATTAACAAATCCTATCTTATAGCCCCTGGTATTCTACCTACTTATGTCAACTCCATAAAGACCCTCTCTGTAGTTATAGTCTGACTGGATTCTGAATATTATACATTTTAATTCATATTTCATACACTATAAATGACGAAGTTGAAACATATTGGTGTAAGTGCTGTACCAGTACTACGTAATATAGCATCATAAATTGTCTCAAATATAGCAATAATATTCTCAATATTATTTCCTATTTCTGTCTGTTCATCCTACTCAGAAACTCAGAATAGTATTATGTTTAATTTTACACTTAGTTGTAAGTATATAAAATATAAAGTACCTAATACATAAAAGTAAGTAAACTATCTTTGCTTTACGAGTTTGTAAGCATATTAAGGATAATATTGGACAAATGGACATTCATTAACATAGGAACAAGGTCTTCTCACTTCTCTGCGTCCTGAAGTACATTATAATATAAATAGGCAATATTAAGTATTATGATTTCTGCATCCTGTAGTAGTAGAGAGGTGTAATATAATAATGATGAATTAAATGGGGTATAGGTAATTTAGGTAATACAAAACAACGATAACTTGAGAGAGACACACATTCAGAGACTGTACCGGGTATACAGGTACACCATTGAATAAGCATATCATAATAAATAGTCTTGAGTAAGTATAAGTAGTTAGGTAGTTTTAGGTATCTTTATTATGTGTGTGCTGATGTTGTGTAATGTAATGTGTAAATGTAGGTCTAGGCTTGCATATGAATAATCCTGGCTCTAAAATTATTCGTTTGGCCATGCATACATATAAGTCTGCATGGCATGGCAATGTTTCACAGGACAGCAATTTGAATACTCAAATTCATAGTCATAATAATTTTTGTGTGAACATGAGACTCATTTGCATCTCCATCCACTCACTCTCATGTGCAACTTGATAATGTACTACAACGTTGTTAACTACTACGGTTAACACGAATTTCATCACGCTGCTATTGCTATCATGCTATACACATGTACACGACGTGCAATAATATGGAGCAAATTATTACTTTATGGGATTGAGGAGTGTAGCTCTACATTCTACAAAGCTTTATGTTATCATGCTAGCCAGATCATTTGTTCGAATAATAATTCTGAAATTCACGATTACATTTTCGAAAGCTCTTTGAGCACTTTAGCTAATCTTTTTCCCTGTGTGAGCTGAGCAGGCGTATACTATGTCAAATGTCACCATATTTATGGCATAAGATTCACACATTTACACCATCTACTCTCTTCCTGTTTGATTTTCTTTAGGGAATCGGGTATTTATTAAGTTTATATGGTGCCTCACCTTTTTTCTTGTGTGATATATTATTTTGAGTGAGAGATAGTGGGAGAAAGTAATTTAATTCTGTTGTTGGTAAAATAAAGATGAAATGAAATAAGGGGCTAACACAACACCGGAGCTATTCTATTCTATCTTTTATGGCACCAAGCCAAGCAAGCCGTAGTGCACTAAAACGCTGATTACATAAGAGCTGGTGGAGAATAGCTCCATAGCTCAGTCTCAGACATTTGGAGATGTTGTTAGGTAGATAGTAGTAGTGGAGTGAGATCTGAAGCTAGCTAAACTCGTCTTACTATTCTATTACTATTCGGTCTTTATGGAACCGAATTCGGAAGGAAAACTGGCAGTTCCACACCTACACGACAGTTCAGTTCAATATTGTAGGAATTGAACAAGGAGTCAGTCCAGCAGACAGGTCACATTAAATGTAAATAGTGGAGTTGACTAAAATGACTATAAGCGATACCTTAGCTATAGATACTTGTAGTGTTGACTTTAATAAATCTAAATGTCTGCTCTAATGCACAACAGTACGTATGTACATAGAATTCTAATGCATACTACAAACAGTCTGTCAAAACGACAGAAGTGTCACGAAGTGTGGTCAGTTTTTAGGCGAGATGCGAGAGATACTTGGGCAGACGATTGATTCTGCAAAGGTTAATGCAGGCAGGTATACTATCGGCATCGGATCGAAAGTCTGTTATGAAAAATGAGAGCATTTTAAAGTTAGAGTGGTTAGTACATACTACATACTCTTAATAAAATGGTTTGCTATAATAATTCATGTTTATTATATATTTAGTTTAGAATTTCCTAAAGTGATATAGTACTATATTATTTGATCTGTTTGTCGTTTTTCAGGAAAAATTATTGTTTTCTATATAATTTTCTTTGCGGGATTGGCTGCCTTCTTTGGGCTTATGCTCTACGTATTTTATTTAACGCTGGATGTGAACAGACCTAAATGGACAGAAGGTCAGAGTTTGATTGGAACAAATCCTGGAGTGGGATTCCGGCCCATGCCGGATCAAGACAAGAATGTTGAGTCCACTTTAATTTGGTTCAAGAGAGAGAGTGAGGATGATTGGTCCTTCTGGTCTAAGCAATTGGCTACCTATGTCAATGGTGAGTCTTTCTCTCTCATCCGATTCATTTCCGGGGGACTTAATTCCCTCTCTTAATGTCTTATCCAATTTGCTTTTGCATATCACGGTATACAATGTTCTATTTCCACCCTTTAGAAATTGAGAACCCGAATCAGCCGACTTCTTCCGACTTGCAGACGTGTACCCTATCCACAGTTCGTGATGAGAAGGAGAAGCAGACAAAAGCATGTAAAGTGGATGTCACGAAACTTGGTCCTTGCAACAAAAATAATGATTTCGGTTACAAACGCGGAGAGCCCTGCATTCTTATTAAGTTAAACAAGGCAAGTTCTCGCATTGCGTTTTATTGATTGTATTTAATTAACCTTTTTGTGATTTGGCAGCAATTTGTGACGAATTTTAATTTTTTTCATTCCTTGATTTTTGTAGATTTTTGGATGGGAGCCTTTAGGTTTGGGAAATCCATGGGACTGGGACTCAAAAACCAAGAAGGATGGTAACCCTACCCGAGCTCTTCTCTCCGAAGCTCTTGCAAAGAAGGCGGAAGTTGGTATGCCGAGTGAACTGAGGGAGTACATTGAGAAGGAAGCTACACGAATGGACGAAAATACCGTTGACGTAATATTTTACAATTATTTATCTGAACACAAGATAGCCAGGCCCAAAAGGACAACTTAATGAATCCAATTATTTTTGTATTTAGTTTAAAAATTTTGTAAACACTGTTTGGGTGTCGTGCGAGGGAGAGAATCCTGCAGACAAGGAAAATATTGGACCAATCAGTTACCATCCAATGCCTGGAATTCCCAGCTATTATTTCCCGTACGCCAAACAACGGGGCTATCAATCTCCTTTCGTAATGCTTCAACTTACAAAGCCACTAGGTTCGTAAATAACAATCGTAACCAATCAAACCATCGGCAAATGTTATAAAAGTTTATATCGTGTGCATATGTCTTGCCATGATGGGGCTAATTGATTTTTGTTTTTATGATGAATAGCTGGTGTCCTCATCAATATTGAGTGCAAAGCCTGGGCGCACAACATCATCCCCGACAGACAAACGCGTGTCGGCTCTGTCCATTTGGAAATGATGGTAGACTAAGAGCCATCTCGATAAATACCAAACCTATAACTTTCTAAGAACTAAAAGTAATCAGACGAAAAAGAACTATATCTATATAGGTAATGAATTGAGTACACTACACTACTACAACTCAGAGTAGTAAAACATAACTTATAATAATAACATCCATAGCTAATCATTGGAATCAACTTCAACTTCCACGCATTAGATGATATGACAGAGAAACAGAAAAGCGACCTCCTGTCCTCTCCCAGCTCATTTACAATTCGACCGAGTAAATGCACATTAGAATTTAGCCAACAATCATTTTTCTTCGTAGTCAACCTTGTATTTTTACCTTATTTAGTCTGATTCAGAGTTATTGTACAAGAGCTGGGATAACTCACCCTTATCTTCAAAAGCCCACCCGAACAGTTTATTAATTGTTACTTATTATTATTTTAGGTGCATTTCTTTGTAACTATATTTTATCTTTATTATACTATAACTGTATCAATAGCTTACGAAAGGAGACACAATCTCATTTGATGGAAATATAGTTATCACTTAAGTCTTAACCACTTGGCCACCAAATTAGAAACTGTCAAGCTACACTGTTAACAATCAATGAGCTGACTCCCAAATGTTTACTTCTATTATCAAAGACACGTACGTACCAGGAAAATTCCATTAGTACCTACTCCTTACTTACATTTGTAAAAGTTTCAAGTCTGAATGCAATCAATGAATTCAAGTCATCATAGAACAACTTCCTCTTCAGTGTAGTGTGAAAACGCTATTGAAGAATATTTACACGAATCTCTTCAAGATGTTCAATAATAAGTAGGTAAACGGAAATACAAATGAACAAAACGACATGCAGCAGCGTGAACAGCTAGTAACTTCAACGGAAATCAATTAGCGTACTTTATTAAAATACATAAGCCGTAAATATAGTAATTGACAAAAATTGGAGTTGTTAAAATACAAGTGGATTGGTGGGATTGATTGTAACAGATAAACCGGCAGAGAGAAAGGACACTCACATAATGATAAATAAAACGTTCAGTACTTCAGTCAGGTGCAGTGCAGTATAAAGTAAAAGATAAATAAATAATATGTATGTATGTAGTAAATATAAGAGTACTTTAATTAAATGAAGTGAAATGGAGTTGGTTCGTAGTTTGTTTAGTGTTTAGTGAGTCGATGAGGGATTATTAAATATTGAGACATTGCTATAGATGGAAATATGTAGTTGTGATTCATAGAAGAATAATGATTAAGGTACCTAATAGCATGTATATTCTAACATGTAGGCTAAAATATAGATATGTAAATAAAATGTACTTTCCCAGGCTGGTATATTATACTTAACCTCGGTCGTTTCGTAAGCGTTTTAATGTTATCTTTAGACCTTAACAAGTGAAACAAAAAGCTTTCAGTGCTGGCACGGTTGTAGCGAACTGTTTTCTTTTCAATTATATACAACACACACAACTCAAACAATCAATCAAATGTTTTGTCTGAAAGTCTGTTAGATTCAGATACAGCTATTAATCATGTGACGAAGTTATTCGGATTCCTTGTGTCATTTAATCAGTATCCTGCTTTTTACTGTTCTTTGTCATTGATTTAGAACTAATAAAATAATAATTGGAAAATTGGATGAAATTATTTGTAATTTGAGTCTGCTTGTACTTAGTACGATAATAATTATTGCTGCTTCTTTTTATCAAAATTACGTCTTTGTATCGTTCTTCCGTGTTCTTTTAATTTTTTCTCATTTACTAACACGGTAAAAGTATTTGTAGGTACCTTAGAAAAGTGAATATAAATAAATGGTTATAATTAACTTAATAATTATTCTGCTCTTAGACCTGTCATTAAATATTATTGTGGTGCTTGGTAGGTAACAGTAGGTAATAACTATTACTTGAGAATGTATTAATTTTACTATAAACAGGCTTGGTTCTGTTTAGATGAAGTTTGGCAATGACATAATTACAAAATTCAACTTGAAATGTTGGTTCATTCACTCATCAAAGGAAAACGTAGCGCTTCACTTTGTGTTGCAAAATACTTGATGCACTACACTACACATATTATTTAATATAATTCATCGGTCAACCAGAGTTAGCTCTGTGTTTTATTATTTGTAAACCCATGTTAATGTCCCCTCGTGGATTATTTGAAAATTTGAAGGAGGGAGGGATATCGGGTCACACCACACACACCTCGGGTGGCCCCCTCTCAATGTGAAAGGGTATAAAACAATTTGGTATACTTTATTCTTAAAATTAGTTTGTCCTGCGCTTTGTCGTTTGTTCATATTCTCATGTCTTATGGATTTAAACCTATTGAAAAGTGAATTATAGAATGACTAATTGTAATGTAGGTTGTCAGTACGTTTTGTAGATCAATAAATTGAGTTGTGTTTGAGTAAAACATTTTTATTTGTTTCTTCGGTGCAGTTTGTTTGCACCCGTCTTCACCTAAACTTTTCTATAATATAGTTTATGAAATCACGCAATACACAGCAAAAAATAAACGATTTCTGAGAACTTTACTAAGTAAACTTATCACAACCAACAAACTATCATAAAAGTAACTAATAGGGAAGCATAATTAGAAGTCGGACTGTTTCATTTTCAAAAAACTTTTCTATGATTTCAAACGAAAGAAGCGTTTATTTGGTATCCAAATCAAATCACTCTCATTTCATCCACTTATCTCTCGTAATTGAATGAAAAAACAACAAAAAAACAAATTAACCAGACATACCAGAAAGTCCTGAAGTAGACCGTTCGAAAGCTGACAAACGCCTTATAACTTCTAAGCTGGTTGATGGTAGATAGGACACGTACTTATACAAGTCAAGGTTCAAAATCTATTGGCTGGCCATTTTCCAAAATCGATCTTTGTTCGGTAGAAACTGTTATCTGTAATATTATCCTAACACAACTTTACAGTAACGTAAGGTAGTGTAAGTGTAGTGTGACTGTGTGCAATACGTACTCTAGGACTGTGAATGACCCCACGGGTATCTTAGTACATTTTCCTACCGCACAGGCATGATCCTGAGCACACTTCCCAATATATGACCCCGTTGCTATTTCCTAGCCCATTTTTCTACTACAGTGTGTGACCCCGGTTATACCCAGCACACTTTGGTAGGTACCTTGCTTATTTTATACCATGCCCGTGTAAATATTAAATTAAAAAGCAAGGATTTGTTGCTTTACATAATAATAGTTGAATATAAATAACAATATGTTTTCGAATGTTTTATGAGTATGTAGACTTTTAACATATTCTTTATTCTTTTCAAGATTGGATCTCATTGTATGGTATTTGAAATCTGAGCCTTGTACTAATCACTTGTAAATTATGACTTTATGACTAAACAAAAGACATAATAATATAATTACTATTATAAACAATTATTATTGCCCAGAAGGTAATCAAAATCAAACTGAATGAGTTTCGTTGATCTTGTCTAAAATTCAAAGATATCAATCAACTTGCGATCTGTTATAAATTGGCTGAGATTGTTTTTTGATGCGCTTTTGAACTGTTCCAACTTCTTTTCCTTTCCTTATTGCCATTGCTTGCGGGGGGACATTAACCGGTCGAGGATACGGTGTACGGTAGTGCATAGCTGAAAATATAATCATCATCAGCATCAGGGTCAAATCATATTAATTAAGATATTAATATGTGTCTCTATTAATATAAAATTGCACAAAATAACATAATTCGTATCTTAAGTGAGCACGAAGTAAAGATACATATACATATAGGTAATATAGTGAGTGAATGAAAGTGAATCATTTAAAATACATGTTATGGGGTTATTATTACAAATAGTTTTACATAGTATACTACACACATATTACTACAGTCACTTTGGGCCAGTTGTTTTGATTTTTTGTTAATAACTTACAGAAATATAGTGGCAGAAAAAAGTTGGAGCGCAATATATAGGGGAGATTTTTATTGCAGGAGTTCTAAAATAATGCCAAAGTTGCCCCCGGTTTACGATTTTCAAAATTTTGAGAAGCCATGCAAAGAATTAAAATGCTTAAACCCGCCCTATCGAATTTCATTGGGATTGACATTCTTTCTTTCTCTTTGGATGACATGGTCAACTTCTTCCCTGTCTCAGCTACAGACCATTGCTACAGGGCGCATAGCTCCCTAAACAACGTTTTTACCAAGTTTGGTCAAAATCCGTCTTTGCTTTCAAAAGTTATCGTGGAGGCGACAGGCGAGCGAGTGAGCGAGCGAGTGGCTATTTACAACTCCGTGTAATTACCCCATGGGGTCTTAAGTTAATTATATTGTACATTCATTTTTCGAATAATTCAGTATTTTGGTAACAATTAATGCTCTTGAAAATATTTATTTTACCCAAATCAATTCTTGCTTGAGCTTCTTGTATGCAATTAGCAATTTCATTTGCATCAGTCAAGTTACGATTTTTCTTGAACAACAATTTAGTTTCCGATGTGATGTAATTTTTCTCGACTGCCGTTTCTTCAGATCTGTTATTTACCGAAATCCAGTTGTTCCCGAGGCGGAGAAGTCTTTTATATAGTTGGAGAACTTTATGTCGTTGAGTCATCATTTATTTTTATTGTCTCAAGTTGAGACTCTCAACTACTTACAGTTACAGTCAACAGTGCAGCCTAGAAAGTTAGTCAACTAACGTTAAAAAATAAATTTTAATGTGTTCCAAAAACAGTGCGCCTGAAATCCGCTGGTGAAGAGCCCATTAAAAATCGTCGCTGCGGATGCGGACGCTTTCTAGCTGGAATTTTGATGAATTTGTTGGCTTTCTATTTCGGTACAGAAATGTCATAATATTATTGATTATTATTATAAGAACTCTGATCTGATAATCAGAAGATACATAACCAACAATAATTTCATAACCAATAATAATCATAACCATAAATAATAAAATATTATAATCAATTTTAATATTAATAAAATAAAATATATTGAAAAAATATTCACTGGACGAGACGAACTTTGATTTGATGATAATAGGATCCGATATTATTTACAATTTTGATTCCCACTTTTCTACTTAGTAGTACTACCACGTGCAGTTGACTATAGCGCTACTATTTGAAATAAATGTGCCGCAGCACTGCAAAATAAAATATATCACACACGTTAATAGTTAGTACAGTCAGAGAAGTACAGAACAGACAACAGAGTGAGTATTCACATTTCACATCCCGCACACAATAATACAATCGAATTGATTGAACCAGAACAAGAAAAACAATAAAAAATAAAATCGGTGTGGACTCTGGTGTCTGGGGACTGGACAGTGGTCAGTGTCACTTGTATTGCCTCTCAGTTGTTTCAGTCTTAGCATGAGGTACACTCGAGGAAAAAGTACTCATCAGCGTGTTGCAGATGAACCAACTTCTTGGAAGGACTTAAAATCGACGCCTGCGAAGAGTAATAACTTCAAAAACAAGCGTTTTCGAGGGGAAAAGGACGGGAAGCGCGGTGGGGGAAAAAGAAGTTTTAATCGCAGGGAAGAAGAAATATCATCAAATTTTACTCCCTTAGGAGAAAGACCTACAAAATCCGTGGATGGCGATAGTGAAACACAAGATAAAAACTCGAAGGGATTTGGAAAGTCTAAATTGATAAAGATATTTGGACAATTTTGGGTTCCACCGGAAGATGCCGAGAGGCTTCAAGAATTGCAGAAAAAATTGAAATCGCAAGGTTTATCTCGCAAGGAAATTTCGGATGCACTGCAGAACGAAAGGCGAAGAGCCGAAAAGGCAGGGAAACGTCGAAGAGATAAAGTTTGTTTTAGCTGTCGACAGTTTGGACACATTCTTTCCGACTGTCCTAAAAAAGTGGACAATCAGGACTCTGGGAAATCAGCTGAGACGGAGGACATGGGAGAAATCTGTTTCAAATGTGGCTCAACGGAACATACATCAAGGAAGTGCAAAAGAAAGGTATCAGCCAGTTCCTTGCTTTTTAACGATTGACTATTGAGTCCACTTGTATCACTAATAATAATAATTAATAGAGTTAATTTATATGAAATTTTATCTTTGGGTCTATTTTGTATTTAGGGTGAGAAATTTTCATTTGCCACATGCTTCATCTGCTCAAAATCTGGACATATAGCACGCCAATGTCCAGACAATTCGAAAGGAATTTATCCTAGTGGGGGCTCATGTGGGGACTGCGGAGCGGTGACGCATCTTAGAAAAGACTGTCCATCGAAGTCCGAAGATGGACAGGCAACAGATGTGTCAGCAATCGGAACCCGATTAAATAATCCTTTTATCTCTACTGAATATGAGCCAGAAAATATTAATGTTTTATCTTTAGCCAGTAAAAGCATGGAAAAGAAAAGCATCAAAAGGAAATCTGAAGACGATAAAATCGAGAATAATGATGCTCCATCTCCATCCGTAAATGTTAAGACAAAAAATCGTAAAATAAAATTTTAATTTTATTCCATTTCTCGTTCAAACTTTCAAACCAAAGTAAGAATAAGAACCATTATACATATCATTATGCATAATAATAAATACCTCCAGAAACAATGATTGAGAATTAAGTAAGTACATAATTAAAATATATTTTCCAAGTTGGAAAAATTAGATTTTCATGACATTGTAGATGATTTTGCATGACGTTGCGTTAGTAAGCTAAAGGAACGCTATTTTCATTTTTGTTGAAGTTTGTAGAAGTTCAATAAAATTTATCTAATCAAGGATAATAATTATTATTGTGATCATTAAAGATCTTTAGAGGACCTGTATACATTTCGAATTATTGACAATTATTAATTGTCGATAGATAAAATATGTATTTAATATAATTAAAGAGTTTTGTTTTTAACTCCTAATATGGTATTCTATGGGTATTCTGGGTTCCTCATGGTTATCATAATAACTGTATGATATAAACTACCAATATACAGAGATGCGCAAAAGTAACTGGCCTATAGGAGTTATACATGGTGTTGAACTGTCACCCTATTTATCTCAACAACCAGGAGCACCACAGCCAGGTA
>JABASH010003254.1:0-17054 GCA_019776445.1 Tomocerus maximus | reverse complement strand
AAAAATTTAAATTTTCTTTAAAAAATTGAGTCATCAGTCTAATCCAAGGGACTCTTCCAAATCTAAATACTTCCCCATAAAACGATTTGATACTAACTAATTAAAATGTACAACAATATTATTAATTTTAAGTCGATATCAAATCGATTTACTTCTCCAGATAATAATATTTTAAGCCTAACGTTTTCTTATATATTTTTTAAATTGCTAAACAATCGATTCCTGATCGTATTAAAATTTAACCGTTACTCAGCCCTGCTTTTAATATTGCAAACAACTAACAATGCAATTCGCTATTATGCGCATTTATAATATATATAACATTATTGTGGTTTAAATAATGTACCCCTAATGCATGCTAACTTCTTTACAATCCTATTAATCCATCTCTACGACTAAAACAGTATAATATTACATACAAACTTACAAGTAGGTCCCTACTTAGTAATACTCAATTACTACTTATGATAACAACCATTTAATTAACTTCATAATCAGTTTAAAGGGAGGAATTATCTAATTGTAGGTATGTATATTTAGCAATGTGTCTCTAATTTAACTCATTAGGTAATTTAGTAATAAGTTAAACATAAGTATTAAACGTGGCTGAAGACAAATGGGAAAACGTAGAATGTACGTTATAATAGTAATAAGTTACAGAATTGCATAGGAAGTACAGAGCACCAAGGCTTATTAATTTATACACTATTTGAACAACACTTGGAAACCTGGAAGCTCCGCTAATAACCATTAGAAATTTTATGGGACATTGAATCATCTGATATTGCATAGATATAGTAGTTCAAAGTCAAGCAAGACCAGCCATCGTTGACACAATTAGTATCTATATAGTATAAGTACCTACCATAATTACAAAGTATTTCATATAATTAGTATTTGTATCTAATTTAGCAGCCTAAGTGTAGCATATACCTAGAAATACTCAAGACATAAAAGCAATATTGACAGAAAGAAGGTGTAAACAGCTTGACAGAGTTAACTGAACTGATATAAATGATTATTCCCCGTCCAGTCTTTCAAGAAAGCTAATTTAAATATGTAACCTAATGATAATAGTGTTACGTAAAGGAAGTAATTGACTTAAAATATGCCGTAAATCATTTATAACTGTAGTACAAATTTAATGGACACATATTCAATTCAACCTAATCGTGTTACTTAGAACTTCTACTTTGCCACATTTGATTTCGGATGAAAATTGTCGTTCAGGAAAATATTTTCGACTGTTCTGATAGTTCTTTATGTATTTGCAGGATAGTGAGAGCTTATAGGATCATATAATTGCATTGCTTTCCAATTGACAAGGCCTGTGCAGGAAATTTCGTGTTTGTGTTTAGTACCTGCACATTTTGAAAATTCACCTTTGCATTTCTGTGTTGGTCCTTGAGATAGTTCTGAAGTACTTCTGTGGTGTATTGCAATTAAAAACTAAACGTACCTACCTATGCTTAGTTTAAGTACATAAAATGATTAATGATAATAGTTAGCCATGAAGAATACAATACAGTGTGAAGGACACAGGACTAAAAGTAAACTTGACACGTTCAGCAGTAAACTTCTGAACAATGCAGAAAACCATTAAAACTTTTCTAGGATGAAATCACAACACAGCGACAGTCACACTCAAATGTTTTTCTACTTTAAAATAATCGAATAGTCATCTAGTGCGTTATTATTAACAAAAGCGAGATGATAATTACTGAATACTAAGAATAAAATAACTCTTTAATAAATACTACATATTATATGGTTTGAAAAAATAAAACTAACAACTATTAATAAATCTCATGGTTGAGTATTTATAGAATCTACGTAAGGTAATGGCTTATTTCCTAACCATTAAAAAGCGAACTAATCAAGACAACTTGAGTCAAATCAAAAATATTTGAAATCATTTAAATCTTTGATATTAGCTGTAAATAACAGTTTGACAGGCGATTGAGCACTATTGTAATTGTAAAACGGCAATTGAGTTTCGTAATTGACTACTACTTGTATTGCGTAATGACTGTCTAATAATATATAGGTCTATAAATTTACTATAATGCTGATATATTATATTATGTACTATTAGCCCTATTTAACCATACAGTTCAAAAATAGGTACCCTTAGAAATAATATAATTCTCAGTAATAAATAACTATGAAATTTTGTTTTCTTATTTATCAAGCAATGTATTGCTTACAACGAATTTTAGGTCCTAATACGAGAATTTCCCCTCCTACTTTACTTCACCCAAGATTTTCCCTTCGACAGTTTTTTCTTCTACGTCAAAATTACTAAAGATCGACTAAAATATAAAAAATTATTGTGATGAACCCGAAATTACATTTCTTTTAACTTAACATAAATAATTATGCATTTTCTCGGATATCTTATTATAATTATTTCTACAGGTTTCTATGCGCTGGCTTAATTATACGAACCTAAATATATATTATGTGAATCTTTGAAAGTAACAGTCTAATGAGTAGCTATTAAATGACAAGAAGTTTAGCAATATTGACCTGCTTCCGCCAAGTCGTAATTAGTCATGACATTCAACCCATTGCATAATTTGCATATCTGTGTCAATTAGAAATAATTGCAATGATATTTGATATTGTACATGTACGGGCTAGCCTTCTTCATTATTGTATAATAATTCCTATCAAACCACATAATTCATTTCTACACTGCAGACTCTGCAGTTACTGAATGGGATAGATGGGATTTAGACTCTTAATTTGGCTCGGTGGCCCCTCCGGAGTATGAGTTACCAGAAGGGCCACAAGAGACTTGGAGATCGCTGGCGTTTTACGTGAGTTTACCCCCCACAACCTTGCCTTATTTCATCAAGGGCGCTCACTCCAAGTGGTCAGTGCCTGAATAGGAAGGCAGTGCATAGAAAAGGAAGCAGAAGCGGTTAGAACAGAAGACTGTTAAGGTACATCCCGGGCATTTCCTCAGTTACTTAATATTACAGAATAATTGATAGTATTTACATTGATTACGTATTAAGTACTACATATTAATTAGATTCATATCCCTAAAGCAATACGAGGGTTAATCGTAGTGGTGGAGGGTTGTGTAGCCGCAGCCTGACATGAATGAGCCAGCCATTATCATTGTCTTTGATCCCTTGGCGTCAGCTGGAGACGTGGTGGAGGACACTGTGGCGAGCATTCGAAATGCTTCGATGGCAGAATTCGAAGAGTCGTCGTAGCCTGAATCAATTGAGAAGCATTCCATTGATGTCCCTTTTATCGAGGGAACTGAATCCAGAGGAGACGGCAAAGAGGAACTTGGAGTGCTTCGGCAGTAGCATGGATTTAAAAATCGACGGTCCAGAATAACTTCTCCACATGGTCCCTTGAAAATTATGCCGCAGCAAGTTTTCTCTCTGAAAGAATCCCAGACAATCGTTACTTTTGATTATGCTATCTCCATTTCGATCAAATCAAAAAAGTTGCTTACCGTTTCCAGAAGCTGAGATCCAAGAAACTGCTAATGGAAGAACAATTCTCCAGGGGAAGACAGGTTTTTGTACTCTGCCTCTTTCTAGACTTCTTAGAAATTCTTCCTGTTTTTAAACCATCTCTGGAAGAATTCACGTTTTCTTCATCTCCAACTTCTCCTGGACTTGGAACAGGTGATGCCGCCAGACTGGAATGGTAGCTGCCACTCTCGCTTGATAAACACTCCACTGCGTTTAAAATAAATATTTAGTAAACTTATCCATAAAAAGTGTTAAACAACTAGGAAATTTCATTTTTATTGTATTTTATTTTTTAAGTAAATGAAACCACTAACAATGGACATCATCGCTGAATCCTGATGGACTTGATTCTCGATTCCGGTTCAACTGCGGAATGTATGGTTCTTTTTTCATGTTCTCATGCATGTCCAGTGGAATTGGCTTTAATACATCCGCTGAACCCGCAACTCGTCCATCTAGACCCTTATCTCCTTTTGGTTTGCTCTTTTTTACTTTGTTTATCTTCGATAGTGGTTTACTTCCATGTCCAGCTCTGGCATCCACAACCTTCAACAAATAGTACAAAAACTTTATGCTAACGAAGTAATAAATAAATTCCAGCCAAATAAATAGTCAAGTTTTTCAGGATGCTAAGCAATAAGCAATGTAAAACCCGAATGGAAATATTATAACATTTTATACGACTGTCGCTGTTAATTGGCAATACAAACTAATTAGCAACGATTCGTAATCAATTTTCCTAGTCTGGAAAAAGAGGCATAAAACTAATCCATAACAAACAAAGTCTCTAATAGGATTTTATTATTATTATTATTATATAGAAGTAGATTAGTTGTGAACGGTAAATGACAAATTATTGCATCCATTAACTTTTATGTGCTAACAAAGAAAATCGGCCCTGTATTACTGTACACTATGAGAAATGACGCTTACATGTTGCCAATTCCGCGGAGAACCTTTAGGGAGCTTCTTCCATCGTTTTACAAGAAGCACGCATGCATTGCAAATCTCCCCACTTCGATTTTCCCCAAGTTTAAAACACGCATAAAAATCTTCTTCATATCGTCTGCTATCCGTAAATCTTGAACTAAAGAGAGTAAAAATATCATTTAGTACTTTCTGATAAAATTGCCAAAATTAATTTCAATAAAAATGAAATTGAAATACCTGCTAGATTTGGCTCTGCATATACAGCAGCCAGATGAGGATCTATAGACACGCGGTTTGTGGAAGCTAAACATCTTTATCGTCAAAATCGTCTACGGTTGCTTGAATAGTTCTTAGTGGACATTAAACTTTGACTGAAACGAAATCCTTCACACTGTAATTACGAACTTTGGTGAATCTGTAAAAAATAAAAAATAATTTTTTTGAGACTCATTTTGTCATCAATAATATTAAAGAATCAACAAGACAACTGCCATAAATATTGCAAAAATTTGTCCATACAGACTGAAGACAATGTTTGGGCGTTGAAAGCGGTTTCTAACTAATTCGCACAAAGTAGCACATATGCAGACATAGCATTGGGGCTTATCTAACTCGCCCGAGGTACGAATGCCAGCTTACGGATCCACACATTCTGTCTGTCCATTTGTTGGTTTTTAAATGTGGAATATAATATGCAAACAATGTAGCAATACTGACATTGGCGTCAAAATTATAAGACTATCAAAACTAATCTGACGTCAGAGTCATAAACTAAATGTAACTCTTGGCAAAGGTCTATGTAGCACTGTGAGCCATAAGATTTTGTGACTTGTGACCATGAATCATTCATTTTTTCCTTCAGATTTCAATTTAAACTTATCAATAACTGATCTGCACGAAGCAATTGTTGAAGAAAACGTTGACTGTATGAATGACAATAATATTCATAGCCTATCCATGTCAATAATTTTAAAACTTAGAATTCTAAAAGAAAGTTACTTTTGATTTTCATAAATTATGTCTACAAAAAGTGAAACGTCAAAACAGTACTACCAACCAACATTGATAGAAAACAAATGCACGTTTTAGTTGAATGACATATTCAATCAAACAAAGATAGAGAAAGTATTACTAGTTTCTTCATCCGTATACTGGTTTTAAATATTTGTACACCTCTTTTGGACAGAAATCAAAATAAGCTTCTGTAAAGATTGAAATTTTATAAATGCTTTAGACAACGAAGCACACTGGCCTGCCCTTGCCTACATTTAATTATGCATAAATATTATTGTAGTATAATTATTCGGTATACTTTGCCCTGTGACAGTTACACTTTAGAAACTATATGAATTTATAGGTATAGATAGAAAGGAAATGCCAATGTACATGAAATAGCAAATGAATGGTCACGAAATCATTAAAAGCAAACACCAAAATACATCTATAAATAAATAATGAACATCTAAAATGAAGCATTGTTTGGCTTCAGAACTTTCAGAAGAGACTCTCCTATTCCTACTATACTACTATATAAACTATAAATACAATTGATGTTTATCAAGTGAGTATTTGACGTATATTTCAGTATGAAAACGTAAAATATATATAAAATATCTACTTGAATTTGAAAAATCAATCCTGATTCTGCTTGTAAAACTAGTAAATGTAAATCGTGTCATTCTCAGTTTCCGAGCGTTTGTTATCCAGTTTTAATGATCGTGATATAAAAGCTTCTTCATTTACATCCCCAAAACTGTTTCTAGCTTCTCAACACACATTTCCAAAAAAAGATGGAGCACAAAAGCTTACGACTGAATTACACTCCGGTGAGAATTCAATGTAAACGGTATTCCAGCCCCGATTTTTAAGCCAGGAGAAAATCAATACTATAAGTCTTAGAGATAACAAGAAAGATTCTATTGTTATCTTAGACTTATTGAAACGAAGAAACGGTGTCGCCAAATCCCTACTACTGCATCCATTTTATATTTTCTCTACTGCCAGGGTTTTACATAATTTAAAATAGTAAAAAAGCAATATTTTAAATGTGAGTATATCGTGTTAGCCCAGATCATAAAAGTGATTATGTAGGTAGGAACAAAATAAAGGGAAAATAAATGGGAAGCAATAATTACTGTACACAGAGAGTTCCATCGAACATGGAATGTTATATGTCGGGTACAGTATGAGCTAATAATAGTGTAACAGAGCATATCACATCATCCCAACCAACACCATATAGATTTGATATAGATGTAGCAGTGCTAGTAGTGTAGCAGAAATTCAAGGTTTGACCTACTTATTTTACTATGTGAAACAATCAATGGCTGAGGCTGTGCAAACAGAGAGTGGAAAGAGAGCATAATGGAATTGTGCTCTGTGTGTATACAGTCGTCAGAGTAGTCGCTAACAATGCAGACACACAAGTGAGAAAAACAGGATTAGTTGATATAAGTATGCATAGATACGATATGAAGATAAATATAAGTTTTGGAGCTGGAAAGCAAGTTAATGCTATATAACTGCTTAAGTAGTTAATGTGTGTCTACAATTCATGCATACTCACGACGTGCATCCATTACTAAATTGTGTACTTCTGCCACTGCAATAATTTCGGCAGTTAGCTAATAGAAATCAAACTATTACAGATTACTTCCATTGTTTATGCATGGCTGTGTACATCATTAAGCTGATAGCACGTATCTACAGACATTGGAGAATGAGACGTAGTAATTATCACAATAATGTTTGATGCTACCAGACAGAGACTTTATCTCGTTTCCTTATAATTGTATTCGAGTCTGACTGAAGACACTTAATCTTGGTTAAAGGCCTTCGTCGAACATCTCACTGTCAGATGAAACCCAGATATAAATAGCGAACGCACTCTAATATTTACAACCAGCTAATGTCTCTTTTGTACACACACTTAGACCTAGATGTTTGCTGGATTTACAAACACACAGCCATGTATCGTTTAATCAGCAAACAGAATGTATGAGTAGTACCTAGGTTGATGGGATGATAAAATTGAGATTGAAATTCATTCATTACAACTTTGTCTGCTTCTGACTTGTTGTTGACTTTCTATTGCTACTCTTGTTACGTATATCCATAATGAAAGGAGATTTTACTTCTAATGCATATAAATCTACATAGTTCATGTACACCCATAGACATTCGCAGCAGTTACGAAACCAAGTATTTCATTCTAAGTCGATTTATTTATCCACAACAGACCGGCCGGCTTTTTAAAATAAAATTTTCTAAAATGTAATTGAAAAAGCCAAATTTGGCAATGGTAAGTAATTGCCACCTACTTAACAGTGCAGTAGGTAGAGCACAGTTCATTAAAATTAACCGGTACAGAAAACAATTGGTCAATACAATGCTCAAAACGTACTTTGAGTGTGGACACCATAAATTCATTTTCAATACGAAATAAATAATCACGGTGCTAGTTATCAGCAATGAGGTTGATGTATATAAAACTATAAATGTCTTAAGTAGGCACCCATTCGAAAGCAACTACCTAACGATATCAATGTATTTATGTAGTACAATATACTAATTATAAGTTCATACTTATGTTTAAATCTTAAAGTTTCCTTTTTAGCAGCTCAATAAACTTTTATTTATATCGATCTTTCCGCTTTGATTAACTGGAATCAAGTTATTGTCTTTTCAGACTACAAAACAAAGTAAGCATATCTATTTATCACTGTAGTGTATAGAAGATATATTAGACAGGAGGAGTTGTTCGGCTACCTTTATTATGTACATCTTGTACTAGTTAGATTAAAAGAGAAAATCTATATAACCATTAGTTGAAACATATTTACATAATGGTTGTGAGTTCAATAGATAAATGAATTAAAGCGTTTAATGAAATAAGGATACTATAGGTATAGTGTTTAACGTCTCAGTTGCTTATTCCAATTCACATAATTAATTTATATTTATATAATTATTGATTACAGTTAAAGAATTTCATCTTTGAGTAGTTCTATATTTGCTAACCCTATGGTAATAGTTAACAATGCATGAGTACTAGTCCAACATGAGCATAACAGGTACACGAATAGAATTGTACGGCAGAAAAAGCTTGCGAATGGTATTTCCCTTATTTATGAGACAAGTCTGGTCAAGACGCAGAAAGATAGTGAAGGGATTGATAACTTCCTTCAGAATATAAACATATAGACCTATGACAAGGAAAAACGCCCTTTTCATGATGTTAATGGAATAGATGTTGTCACACAATGAACTTTCGTACTGTTAAAGAACGTAGCAAAGTGAATGGCAACTAGCTTTCATCAGAGAATGTCAAGTCAAGTACGTCTACCAATTTTTATTAGCCTCTACATTATTGCATGCATTATAAAATAGAAAATGGATTGAGTTTTCTGGATGTGTCTATAATATGTCAGTAAATAGTAAAAGTCCGTTTGGCCTGTCAGTGCTGTCCTAATGTAGTAATAAGCAAAAATGGCAATCAATCGCATTTTGTCTCAAATCACAGAAAATAATTCCATTTTGCAGAGAGGTATCTCTAGGACATGTAGGAAGAGATCTGAGATGGTGGGTCTATAGGATCTATTGGATTCTGCACACATACACGGTAGTAATTGTCTATTCTCTTCTTCCTCTTCGGCATTTGTTCGTGTTTTTATGTGTTTTCGTCATGCACTCTACATGCAATCAGACTGTGGCCGGTTTTATCTGGGCTGCTTGGCTTTTAATGTTAGTTTGCTTTTTATGTAGCTTATGTACGTATGTACGTTATGCTGAGGTTACAGTGTTACAGCGATGTCTATGCCTAAGCTATACGCGACCGAGCGGCTAAGCTATGCCATTCCATCCTCAGCTATGCTACATAGTTTTGCAGTTGACCCACTTTTGTCAGCAACTCTGTCATTGAGCTTCTGCCCTCAAACGTCTACGAAAACTTCCACAAACTATTACATTGTTAACAAAAAACACACCGTCGCAATATGTACAACAAAATAACTTCACTCCTCTTATAATTCGCGTTTATCCTTAACTTCAAAATGCATAAATGCCGATTGCTCACTACACTAAACAGTCTACCTACACAAAACGTATATCCAGTATGCACGATTATCAGTTTATTTTTGTTCCATGCAAAGTTTCCGTCAGGGAAGTATGGAGGATATCCAAATAAATTGCAAATTATGCAGTATGGATTATGGACATGAATAATGAAAACGTCTCGTTTAATCGAAATCCATGTACACAAGAAACGCACGCCGTATACACTAGAAATATAATTGGCAGGTAGGTCAGTAAAAGTTGGAAATACCAAAAGGCAGGGTACAGGTACACACTCTAAATGGTAAACTACCCATACATAAAATAATACTTACAGACAGACCTAGCATTCAACTGAATTCCTTATATAACTCTCACGAAGAAAAGACGCTTATATAGACAGACATAATGTAAACTAGACAGAAGTACTAATTATAGCCAACACTCAATTGCAAATGGATATTCATATTAACTGACTGAAAATGAGATGACTAGGAAGGATCCGTTACTTACCACTCACACTTGGTGTAAATCTACACTTGCAAAAACGCTGTTCGTAATTGTAGGGACTCTCCGTAATAATTCACAGCGTCTATGTACGGAGCACTCTAAAAATCTTTGCACTAAAATTCTATAATCAGTGTAGTATGGGGAAAACGTTACAAACCATTACACAATTGCACTGTCACAACTATTTGGATTTAATTGCAGGATTAAGCGAGTGAACTTTACAGACACAGGAGTTGTGCATAGGATTCCTGCTTTTGGTCGACTGCAAGTGAAACTATTTCTTCTCAGCTTATCCTCCTGAGCAAGTTTGATTGAGACTGACGTAGTAGAAGTATCTATGTCTGTCTGCATACACCTACCTCTCATGGATGTACACCGTCTGTACGAGAGTCAACGATGTAGTAGTACAGTAACCCAATAGCATTGCACGTCGATTGTGGGAATTACTACTACTACTACTACTACGTATTTTAGTACTACTACGCCTGTCTTTGCCTTGCACTCAACTTCCCTTGGCTCAAGTTGAATTCCACGAACATCGCACAGAAAGGCCAGACTATGTTCAGACCGACGGCATGCAAGAAGCGAGAGCTCTTTAACTTACTCATTAGACATACTACATACATGCATACGGACTGAACCTTGACTTTGGCCATGCGAAAGGACTTTTATTCATACCAATAACTAGTACACACAGTTAAGCTGACACATAATAATAATATTTGCGAATATCTCTAATAAAAAGAGTTCGCAATTCATTCATTCTCTGCTGCCTGTGCTACCAACACATTTTAACAGTAACTCGTACAATTACCATTTCATTGCCATTTGCTGGCTTGACACACATACTCCTGCCTCTCCTCATCCCATAGCCCAACGCCATAATAATATAATCGTCTAAACCGACGCTAATGCTACGTTAAACCAGAGAAGAAGAGGCTTAGACTCACTTAACTTAAACTAATAGCTAATGCTACCAGCCATTTCTATAGGTACCTACATAACTTTATTATTATTATGTATCCCGTTTCTACGACTTTTACTATTACATTGCTTTGACGCGTTAACTTTGTTCTCCTTCTTCTGGTATGCTGAAGCTGACACTATTTGCTGGCTTTTAGCTACCTCACAACATGGACTACATTCCTATTGTAAAATCAAAGGTAATTCGCACAAAATACCTACACACATTCTGTGGGGATGTTCCTCAAACATTTCACTATTGTTACTTCGACATTCATTATGTACGTGCACAGATATACCTAAACTTAACCTAGTAATACATTTAAACTACAATTACGTAATCGTGTTACGCCATTCAAGAGCAAGTGTAGTAATGCAGGTTATATTGCCTATAACATTATCCTATCAAGTCTTGTATAAGCGTCTAACAAATCCACACTTGACAAAACCAAACGACTACTAACCAATAATGGTATAACAACCATTATTGCCATTATAGTATAATATATCCACTTACTATTCCTTGTTTGAGTTAAATAGCTGCATAAGTATGATCATGTGAAGTAATAATAATATATTCACTGCAATAAATACACTGTTATCTAAACAAACCGAGGTTTAACCTTATTTTAATTTTGCTGTACATTTAAACTGAGTGCTTAAGCACAATTCACCAGAAACGATGGCATTAAGTAACATGTATGTTTATAATATATTCAAATATCTTCAAGAAATTGTTAGAATAAGCTCATTAGGCTTCTAAGTGCACTCGGGACGACAATCAACCTCGGGATTTCATTTTTGGAGCTAGGACTAGTTAATAATTAATTTTAACATTGGGAGCCTAATAAGTTTGCTACATTCTGGGATGGTGTTTTTAGAATTGACTGGCTAAGATTTCCCTATGTTATTTATGGCGTAATAAAAGTAGGAAGTATATTAAAATACATGAAATATATAACCCCAAAAAGTAGAAGTTTGTACGGGCAGCATAGTAGCGGAGGACTGACAAATAATTACCCATCATATATATTTGTTTGAATTCGACTCATGTAGATTGACAATTGTTCGATTCATTTGATGTTGCCAATCCAAATTAAAAACTCAAGCACATTGTTCAGATGTGAAAGTTATTTTTGAGCATATGATTGATTGTGCAATCGAAGTAAAGGCAAAGTGCTAAATTGCTAATATAATAGTTGCATCAATATCACAATGTACCTACCACTATCAGAACATAATATCATAAGCACTTGTGCTACACATACACTGTTCCTTATCAAACTGTAAATGATCTGAAGAGACAATGCTGTGATTGTCAAATCATCTACTATATTATGCACTATACGTAGTAGATACTGGTGTATAAAATGACATGCAATCATCATATTAGTAGGCTTGACTTGTGACTTTTTAAAGTAGCGACCTTAACCTGCTATTGTTTGATTTAAACTGAATACATAAATGGCATAAATGAGATGCATCGATACACATACAAGCGTACATCATTAATTTCACCTGGATAAAAATAGATAGTAATAATTGTGAAATTCCAAACAAATCTAGTCTTGCAAACATTTATTGTAGGTATTACAATTGATAGAATGGTTTATATTTCAAGGTGTTTCTGTATCTTATGCTAAATTGCATGTAGATTGTTTATCTAACTACATATACAAGTTAGATAATGTTACAAACTATATAGTGGTAGGTAGATACAGCAAAACAGTCAAGAAATCTTGTTACATGGAATAAAAAATAGTCGTCGTAGTCGTCAACATCAAGTGGAGTCAAGGATTAGATTTGCATATTCAAATTATTTTCTTACTTCACATATTATAGCACTTTAAATATGTATGTGTGCCATAGCCAATGCCATTTCATGGGTACATACTCCCTGCAGTAGAGAATTACTTGCGTATCATCATGCAACTTCATCACGAAATTATGCAATGCACCTACCTACTCGGTAATATATGACAAATTACAAAATCAATTTGTATTTGTATATAACTCTACGAGTGTGATCTGTCGAGTTGAGTCACAATTCGTATTTCCGTTTATTGTCAAACATCCTTAGTAATCCTAGTTAAAATACAAAGAGATGTTAATTTTAATCAACTTAAACGGAAAATTACATTTACATTAGTGAAGATAGAGGTTTAAGGTGTACATTGTTGCGTATTTTCTATTTCAGTATATTTCACAGTGGCCAATGTAATTTTATGTTATTGCTATCAGAAAGGAAGTTGCTAATAAGAATTGATTAATGGAAATACAATTCGATGTGAACAATACGGAAGTAGACACAGAGCAGTTCTTATCGATAAGAACGCAATTTCTTATTATGTAATCGTGAATAACGTTATTAAGATTAGATAATGTAAGTTAGCAATAATTCAATGAAGAGTTTGGAGACACTTTAGCCATTTAAATATGCGTATAAATGTCTTATGGAGTATATAGTATTATATTATGCAAGATGAATGTGTAAGTTCGAATTTCAATACAAAGTATATAGGAGCAGATATTTATAGTCAAAACAGGTCTTTTATAAAGCCCTTCCTGAATGTCCTTTATCCATATAATGTATTTTCTAACGACTTCAATATTATATTTATTAGATATTGCTGACATTATAGTTCACCAATCTATCCGTACATGCATGGCATTGTAAGCATGACAAGCCAAACAGTTATCACAACGTGGTGAGTATACAGCTCATTTAAAAGTAGTTCAATGAATTAAAATGAACAAATTGTCGTTAAATGATCTCTAATAATATTGTTATTGCGAAATCTATTAAAAATACATGGAACTATTCAAGGGCAGTGAGTGCCCTTAGAGTACCTAAGTCTTTTTCTCAAATGTGTGGCAAATAAATTAAATAAAGACATGAAATCATACTCTAATTCGACAGGAAAATTATACTGAAGTAAATGAAAACTACTTCGTTTTTGTACGTTGGTATTGCAAATTAGAAAAGGTAACAATAATAAGTTCATGTCATATTTGCTGAAACATTGTATCTACATACATAGATTGGAAATGAGCTGAATGAATAAAAACGATTTTACTTTGGCAGCAACTTATTGAAATATATATTACCATGTGATACAAAATAGGTTCATAATATTATGCCTTCGCATGCAAAAAATGCAGAACCAGTCGTAAGGTTTCATATTATAGAATTAGCAAAACGAACTCACTTGTGCAGTGATATCATACAGGGTATAATGTCGTGTTGGATATTGAGCATGAAAAGGTCAACACGGTCGACTTTCTTCGTCGTATTTTTAGCCACAAATTGCATTATAATATTTAATTGAAGGATGCAAATGCTACAACATCACACACAACATCAACATCACACATCAACATCACACACATCACACACACTGCTACAACATCACACACAAATCAAGTTCTGGGTCATTTTGTAAAAAAATAAAACAGGATTATTAATATAATAAAGTACCTTGTACTTGTGGCCATTACCTGTACCTGTACTGTTTCTCTCTTGCTGTTTTGGTGAGTTACATTTTGCACGAGGTACTTTATCATATAGAAATTAATCTGAATACATGAATAATATGGTTCACCAAAATCAAAGTATAATGCTAGACTCTTATAACGATTCAAATTATAAAATTTGCGATTACGTTTAAAGTACCCACATAATGAATTTTAAAAATTAAATACATCTGACAGCTTGGAATTGCCATCTAATGCTTTTGTTGATGCTGCTATTCATCATGAACATTAATACTGTTCCTCTTCACCATTTATTCTTTCGTTTCAGATTTATAAGGTTTTTATGTCATTGTGCAATGAATTATGATTATCATTGCTGATATATACTAACTAACAACGTAAAAACCAGCAAATACAATAAGCAAATTATAGTGACTACTTACTATATAAATAGTACTGGGATGATATAGTAGACTCTCACTCTGACAGATAATAATAATCTCAGTAGATTGTTAACAACGAATACTTTAACATCACTAGTGAACTGTGATATTTACAACAGCCTGCTTGGCTTTGTTGTGTAACGTTTGCCTATTTCATTGTAACCTTGTCAATTTCAAGGTAAATGTCGATATGTGTGTAAGTGTACAGCAAAATGCTCACACGCTATTAAATAAACCAATTTGTTGTAGTACTAGAGACACCTGTATTGCACATTGCGTCATGGAATACTATCAAATACAATTATACCAACAACTTTTAAAAATATTAAATCAGATAATGTTCATGCTATGGAGTTCAAGTACATTCGATATTTTTTGTGTATTTTGATGCTCATTCGATATAACATACATTTGTGTAGGCACAAGATTTACATATTATCTGTCATGCTGCCATGTCGGTATCGTAATGCGTATACGTACTCATCCTCACTTCAAAGTGAAGCATTGCCCATTTTTCAGCTTTCAACTGAAGCAGATACTATTTATTTAGCTACATACTGCATACCTAGATTTTCTGTATGCTATTATATTTAGGGTAAAACAGACAAACTGTAAACTAGTTCTCAATGTACGATATCGAATGTCAAAAATAACAGTTTTTAAAATGGGGGTTGCATTGGCTCACATTAATTTTGTTATGTTATTCCATTGAAAGATTTAAAAGGATCATGTTCAGAATAAATAATTCAATAATCAAAAGTCTACAGTAGACGCTCTGTGTAGGTTGATACACAAGCGTCATATAATGCTTCAAAATTAAGATAATGATGACAATAGTCATTAAAATCATTATGCTCTAGGATTCCTCCATTTGTCAATTACGTTGATTTATACGAAGGAGAAAGTGAAAATGATACAATAGTAGTCAAAAGGAAAATATTCTAGAAGAAAGTCCATGATTTTCAAGTTCTTATTATATAAAGTTGAAAGTACTTCAATAACGAATGTGAGTCACAAGACTTTTTTTTTAGTAATATACTTCTTTTTTATGCTTATAAACTAAATATAACTTAATAATTATTATATCCTCTACAGTATCTACAAAAGATTCCAACCGAACGCCTACCAACAAGCAGAAATAATAAGAAAAAGAGTTAAACTGACATTTTTAACGAGAAACAGAGTTGATTATTGAATGGGAAAGTGAAAATTGTCTCTTTATGTAATGGCTACCAGCAACTCATTAGATGCAGCATGTATTACGAGTGGAAATTTGGCATTTCGTGTGGCACTACTTATGTTGCTGAAGCTCCGGTCTGTATGCGGCTAAAAGAGTCTCTTCAGGTCATCCCACATTTCAAAGTAAATAGGTCAGCAGTCGCATTTGTATTAACGATAGTAGTGCTGAGTACTATATAACAGAACTTCCATTTACTATTTGAATTGCCACATGAAGTATCATTATTATATTAATCTCCTTCAAAATTGTAAGGAAACTACTACTAATTGTAATTGTAATTGTAACATACTGCATTTAGTTCGACTAATGCAAAAAATTACAAAAAATTAATTTGTTCATTAATTGGCAAAAACTGACACATCTTTTAAAAGGTAATGGCTTATACTGATGAAAACTTTTAGAATACTTCTTTTCCAATAAGTATTACGATAATTTCTTTGTGGTATCAGTAAATGCCAACTGAATAAAAGAATTGGTGTTTAAAAGGACAAATATTTTCTTTTAAGAAGGAATTGAATTCCAAACCTACAAACGACGTTTAATCGTCCATCTACCTATTCGTTTCATTGTCCCATCTAACATTTAATCATGCATCATTGCCCTCTAGACTATTTGCAAAAGGATTATGCTCATGAATGTTGTCTACCTACTACTGGTAAAGTTGAAAAGTTCAGTACATGAGCAGATTAAATCTGTTTTAAATTTAGTTCACTCGATTGAAACTTGTATATTTTCGATTTCTGGATGCACAGGAATATTTCTCTAGAGATTGATGTCTTTTGCATGAATAGGATGAGAACAAATAGAGCAGAGGAAGTTCTATGCACACACTTATAGATATTAGCATGGTCTTATAAAGGGAATGGTCATCGCACTCCCTATCCCATTGCCTCAATAGTTAGAAATAGGGTCCGTCCGTTTCCAGGAGATGGTCGTCTCATC
>JABASH010003253.1:0-17059 GCA_019776445.1 Tomocerus maximus | reverse complement strand
AATACCGTTATATAGCGTGACAGTATAACTTGATTAGTCTCTTTTTCTTTTACTGCATTACGAAACGACCGTACAGGTCAGGAATGCTGTGGGAAATCCCAAACAATATAATGTTTATGCATGACATGTACTATCCCAAACGAATGAACACAACACACCATGTGTTGCTAAATCTAAATAGAGTCAACCGGATGTGAATGTTTATGGGCTATTGTCTGACTTCACTTCACTAACGCTAACTGCATTAATCTTATTGCTCAGTATGCCATTTCGGGATTTTCATATATAATGATGGATGCGGATATAAAAGATGCAAATCTTTTATATTGTGTTTTATTTGCATATAATGGTCCACCTAACACAATACTATAAGGCATATCTTGAACATTATCTATCAAACAGCGTGTACAGATTTCGCCAGCTCGCTATACTACTATACATACATGTAAAATAAATAGTAATGCAGTTTTAACGTTGTAATAAGCTGATATATTATTTGACTTTATATTCCAATGTATGTGTATGAAGCTCTGTTAGTAACGTTTGCAAGACTCTGACTCAACTGGCCATTGTTTGCTTGCCGTGGAATAAACATTAGTGTTAGTGCAAACTTTCTCTTGCAAGAAGAGCTTGACTCGCCCATTCAGTAATTTTGTTTAAGGTGAACCTAGTGTAAAGTTTTATAAATATAGG
This sequence comes from Tomocerus maximus, assembly GCA_019776445.1. Taxonomy (NCBI): domain Eukaryota; kingdom Metazoa; phylum Arthropoda; class Collembola; order Entomobryomorpha; family Tomoceridae; genus Tomocerus; species Tomocerus maximus. Next base: position 16,366 of record JABASH010003253.1, on the reverse strand, counting down.
AGCATCGTTACTGTAGTAGGCAGCAGATATTCGAGAAATCCATTAAGCATGTGCCAAAGCTGTTTTGAGAGACTATTTTGTAATTTGAACATTCTAGACATACAAGTTTGTATGATACGTCTGAGTAAATCTTTGTATAGTCAAAATTATATTTTATCTTGTACATATGTCGCTCATAGGTCATTTATTGGATAATATCATATGTTTATATAATATGAGTGATAAGTACTACTTCTATCTATATCAATGCTATAGATTGCCTAAAATAATAGTATTTATAAACTATTATTTAGCTTGTTTTTACTAAGTGATTTTTGACTGCCCACGCCATATATGATGGCCACAGTAGTAATGCTTGGATACAGATACGGACACCTATTTAGATAACCTCGGTCATTGCATCTCCACTTAGACACTAAAATACTGAATTAATATGCAAGTATGCATCATTTAATGAAAAGAGATAACATGCCAAATAACATTGGAAATTCCCTGGCCTACGAGAAACCTATGATTACATTACCTTCCCTTGTGGAGGTGTGCTTCTGTCAATGTTTGTTTTGTATATAAACAGACTTATATTATTTTAATGCATACAATGATCATCCTTTTGCCATCCAAATTTGACGAACCGCTATCAAATGAGTCCATTTAAATTTGCTTTAGTGGTTTAGATACCTGAGTAGCATTATGGATAGAAGTGATGACAAATACAGAAAATAAAAGGATTTTTCAAAACTATTTCTTGAGAAATGTTACTGAAAGTCATTGTTCACACATTAGCACCTTCAGGATATAGTAATAGGAACCAATGTGTTGGTAGTAAATATTTGGCTCTACGAGTTAATGATTCTCAACATTAAACATGATGGTTTCCTAAATAATTTATTGCTAAGTATAATATTCATTTTTCATTCTTAAATACGACTGATTTAATTATGGACTAACAATACAATTGCATTCATTCATATATAAATGTGCATGTCAAACAGCTAAATGTATCAATCATATCATTCTGTTGTTTGCAAATAATTGTTTAACAATGACCATATTAGCACAGGATGTATGTTTGAGTACCTAATTGAATTTAGGTTGATTAGCATAGATTACATAGCAGTAGAAATTAGGTAGCGTAATTTTATGATGCACTTACGCAACTAAATAAGTGTATTTGATAACTATCTAGCTTAATACATGTAGTTTGCGAAAGCTTCAGTGTATGCAAAATCTAATCTTCGTTCTGATCTGCATCGAGATGGAAAGTTTTAGATAGAAATAAACAATCAATTTAGAGCAGAGTGGAGAAGATAATAAATAGCTGTGCATTTATATGAATGTTGGTTTTAACTGATGAAAAAAATGAGACTGGATTTAGCTTGTCGTATTCCTAAAGTTTTTGCAATAACCACTGCAGAAAAGAACAATAGCTAACACTTGCAATTGTAAATTACGGATGCTCAACTAATCAGTAGACTAAATATTGTAATACAGGGACATTTGCTTTGTATTAATATTTAGACATGCTAATTTCACTTTTGTACGCATTCGATCTAGGCAATTTATATCAATTGCGACCTAAATCCCAATTTTAATAACACTGTCTTCAAATAATTTATCATTGTTTGAAGTATAATCTATAGCACCCTAGTTTGAACTAAGCTCTCTGGGTAAATAAGATAAAAATTAGATAACCATAACCGAAGGAAGAAACAAAACTACTCGCAGTTGCAGTTGTATTTTGTATACCTACTGTACAAATAGGTAGCTATAAGCTATTTGGCATCCTACCATATACAAATCCTGATTCAAGGCTAGAGCTATCATAGAAGAAGAAATTTGGGAAACCAACCCATAAAATGACAAAGGACAGAGAAATCAGAACCATACCCAAATACTTAAACTCTAAGGAGCCAGTCAAGAACGTTCTTTCGAGGACGTACTCACACTTAAGATCCTCCCTGTACATAAGGGTACATTAGATTTCTTCTCATAAATCGAAGGTTTAAGAAATCTTTATCCTTGTGTCCTTTTTTGGCTGTAGAAAAATCTCATAGATTCTCATTTACATTTGATTTCATAAAAACTATACAATTGTTTCCATACTTTATTAGAGTTGACTTTTTTAAATCTCAGAATGATAATACCATGAATCACTTCATAATGTAGTAAATGCTAATTTCACATCTTGACATTTTACTAAATTGCAACTTAACTTACATCACAGAAGCCCCATAGGAATGCAGTGTACATTTTACTATGTGTATGGGATAGTTATGAAAGATTCTTACGGATTAAGCGTAAATAGCTGTGAAGAAACAGTTACGCTAATGCTGTTAACTTACGTAGACATGAAAAAAATATACTTACAATTTACCGGGACTTTTCAGTTTTCCACGCTGTCGACTGTGGTCAGATGAAAGACCGGTGCTAAATCACATAAGGGTTGTATTTTATTTGATATAGAGTATTACGGATTGACTGACACTCCCTACTTGAATGATGCACTTGTACAGAGCATCTTTAAAATACTAAACTGTAAAAGATGTTTTAAAAAGATGTAATTTTCCAATAGAAATTCTCAAGAGATGTAAGATGCGAAGAGAGAAGGAACACAAGTGTATAATGAATGAAACGAATCTCGTGGTATGAATTGAATGTATAATGCTAGATCTACGTTCACAGAATTACGAATGTATATTGTAGAGAGTCGAGAACGTACGCAGGTATAAGTTATTGTACAGGTAATAATAGTTAGTCGTAGGTGTAGGTAGTGATTGTTAGCCCAGAGGTAGACAGGTAGTTGTGGAGAGCTTCATTGAAAAACAGATTGGTTATATACAGAGTAGAGAAATGGAATACTACTTAGCAGGGGATACGTTCACATGTACATATGTATGAGTAACCAAACCAAATCTGCTAGCTCAACAATGAATTCAAAAAGGATGTGATGGAGTGCAGACTTGTGTAAAGTGGAAATCACAAACGATAAGGTATAAAACATGCAACAATGAAGAATTTATTCTGTGTTGGTGTCTAATGCATTCTAAGCATAAGAATCACTGTAGTGTTTTGGCTCGTCATCCAAACAACATTGAATTGTAATACTGTGTAGGAGATATACAAGCAAGAATTAAACTAGACGTCTAAGCCGATATAAAGCTATGCTGTAGCATATTCTACATTGTAACACACACAAGCTTGGATTTTTCTATTTAACCGTAGTTTCTTAATGCAGTAATAATTTACAGTGTAGAATAGCACTGTAAGGTACGGCAATGAAAACGAAAGGTGTAGCTGATTTGTAAACATTAAGAATCAATGTATGTAATGTGGAAAATCTGAAGGTAGCTACTCGAACGGCTAAAGTTTATGAATACTTGGAGTTCAGAGTCACTTATTGCGTTTGAGGATTCTATGACGTAATAAGAATATAGAGATGGGATTTTCCTTGAAGGGGAAATGCAATCTTGTCAAGTTGTTGAGGTGAGTTAGTAACACTGCAGGTTGTTAAATTTTGGGAGGCTACTACTTACCAGACATCTTAATCAGAGCGGATCCCTCGAAAGAAGAGCTTATCATTGTTTGTGGAAATACATGGGGAATTTCATACTCTAAGGACAATTTTAATGCTACAATGTAATTCTGTAATTGCAATGCATTTATTTAAAAACTCGTCTTGGATTTCCTTCGTATGAACATGATGGTAGAATATAATACTAATAATGTCAATGCACGCATACAATCAAAGATGCTATTCAATATGATAGTATGTTAAGCACTTGGCAATTATTTATTCATTGTACATTTATTAAAAACCATGAGATGACTCAGATTCATGCATTATGCATGCACATTTTATGCACTCTTATCTGACCTGACTATCGGACCTGCAATAGTTGTCGAATGAATATAACCTATTACCATACTCCAACTACAAAGCATTGAAATATATATTTACGGCGGGTTTCCAAATTATTTTAGGCCTAGGTCAAAATATAACTTAGTGCTCAGAGATGATGAAGCTAATTAATTTATGTAGGTAATGTCCATGAAAATAGTTTGGCGAAGCTATTATAGGTCCTTTTTTCTCATTTGGTGTCTCTACAGGGAAATATTTTTGTTGTAATCAGATAGTTATCGCAGAACAGTTCCCTATATTGTATGGTATAAATATCTCTGGAAATCCAACCACAGCCTTTTTTGAGAAAATTCCTGCCGTATTATGACGCATTTTTGTGAGACTTTTCCTATTACTATTCCATCTAACAGTTCCCTATATTGTATGGTATAAATATCTCTGGAAATCCAACCACAGCCTTTTTTGAGAAAATTCCTGCCGTATTATGACGCATTTTTGTGAGACTTTTCCTATTACTATTACATCGACTCTTTTGAACATTTTCATGCCTGAAATCCAATACTGAAATGAAGTAATTCTGCTTTTCTGTGCTGATCTCAATGCGACTGAATGTCTATTTAGAAAATCAACTCCTCCAAATTATACTGCAGAAAACCGGCTGTTTCTGGGGTGTCACGTAAACTGGTCTTAGTAAACTGGTCTTTTGGGCAAATTTGGTAAATGTGGTTTCTCATTAAATATTACATTTGGATGCATAGACCCAACTTTTTGGATATTCAGCCGATAGAGAAAGAAAAATGCTACAAATATAAGACCAGTTTACGTGGAACCGTTTCTGGTGNTTTGGATATTCAGCCGATAGAGAAAGAAAAATGCTACAAATATAAGACCAGTTTACGTGGAACCGTTTCTGGTGGCAATTGAAATCTAAACACTGTTACAATTAGAAAAAATGTGTTCATACTGTTCATTACATTTTAGACTACCCGTATGGTAATCCAAGCAAAAGTATATCAAGGAGGTCCAAGGTTACATTGTGATAACATTTATGTATACTAAAATCCCAATGCAGCTGAACGCAAAATTGTTGATTACATACATAACTTTATCTCAGTCGGTTACTTTTGTCATTGCATTTTTGTGATGTAATGGCCCTCGGAATGAGTATCATGGAACATTTATGGATATAATTGATATAAATGCAGTAAGAACGATTATGCAGTTCCAGTCGCATTAGTGTTCCGCACACACAATGTTAAGTATAATTTGGAAATCAATGGCATCATATTTAGGCTTGTGTGATGAAAAGTTAGGATTTATCAAAGAATGTTAACCTGAAAAGGTGTAAATGTGCAATACTCAATTGAAGTGGTTGCTTTTTTGAGTTCCAAATCTTTCGATTTGGCACTATTATCAGCAAATATCCACGTACTTAGTTTAATACCTACTTAGGGATTTAACCATTTGCATTTCCGCTAATGCCAGTGTAAAGGCCCCGAAATGAGTGTACGTGTGGCGTTTTGAGTTTATTGTACCTGCTTAGTTAAACCAGATGAGATATTATATAACAATTTCAGGAAATAAAAATCGAAACAACTGATATGATCAGGCAGAACACTTTTATCATTGACACTCCTTTGGTTAGCAATAATCTATTAAAATCTGTTGTTATTGTACTTTCAGGTGTGTGCTACGGGTCCCGTGAGTACCGTTATTGCACCGTACTGGAGATAAAATTGTGCAACACATTCCAGAATTTGCAGAATAAAGTTTCAGGTTGCATAATATATACTTTAATAACTCGTTCACTCTTGTAAACACTACATTATACTGATAGCCACACCAGGATGGAATCCATAATCCACTAAAAATCCAAAAGCTATAACAATTCAATTTTGTTTAATTATTGGTGTTTAAAGTTATCTCGTCCTATCTGGATGTATGTCGTCATTCCATTTTTTTGTCATTCCATTTTCAGTCATTCATCTGTAATAAAATTGTATAATAGCTTTTATGTGTAAGTCATTCAACATAGGAAACAGATGTTATTGGAGATTCTTTTCGTGGAAGAATATACAATTAAAGTTAGCATAGGATATTTAAAGTGTAGAAGCATAATGTATTATCTGTCGGGAATTTCTGTGAAAAACTGGCATTATAGATTCTAAACAGAACTTATGATGATGATATTGATTTTTTACATGGATCAATTTAGACATGTCATTTGCGTCATGCACAATACAATCCATAACATCTCGAATTACCTTGTAAATATGCCCAGCAGAAGCTTAGCCGTGGCCGTGAACGCATTAAAAAGAAATCCTCCCAGGTAGGAGTAAAACGACAATCCGGTCGCTGTGCCTTATCTCAGTTAGGATCCGCAAGTTCACTTATAGCGAACTGCAGAATAGTGAATTGGCTAGATTGGGGGGCTGTTGCGCAAATGCTCTCTCCTGCCGAATGTGTCATCATATGGAACATGGGTAACCGTATTCGCGGTTTCACCGAAAGTTGGCAAGCAAATAAATCAGTTGGAAGGAACAGTTCATTCCTTTAAAAGACTGCTATAGAAATGGACTTTGGAAGTTCATTTTATCTACACAAAAGGCAGTGCTTCTCCGGCAGTCAGTTACTGTTACAAGAAAGTCCGGGATAGACCATATTTTCTTTTGTCATATTGAAAGTAAAATTGGCTATTTGTCATTTACCATTCAAATAAGTAAATTTAAATTTTACTCCCAGAATTGAACAGAGAGAAGGATAGTATTGATTTGGACTCTTTTAAGACTGTAAGTATTAAGCACCTAAGCACATTTACACCAGACCGAAGTTTACATTATCCCTGACCGATGCATTAACTCATGTGTGATATTTGCATAACAATAGTAGGTTAACTATTTGCTTCAGTTTGCACTTGTGATAAGGAAATCCATTCCATTTGCTCGAGAACAGTGAACGAAAATTTCAAGAGGATTAACTTGGACCTTATTGACTATAGTGACTTTGCCAGGATTTTTTCCTTGGCCTTCATTTTCATATCGCTGTTGTATAATTCATTTAAACAATGCGTTGATTCCGGTTGCAGAGATAAGGCACAATACAGTATTACATTTTTTGTCTATGTACCATTAAAAGAATAATAACCTGACAAGCATTTATTAGAGACGCTCCATCAGCAGTATTTTAGTCATCCCATTACATTTAAGTGGCAGTTATTAATATATGTGTACACATACATATATGGACCCGGTACATCAGACCCGGCATAGAATCTCTTCGACAAACATTTAGAGTGATAAAATCGACATTGCGGTTCAGTATGTACTCAGACCTCATGTATACACGTAGAACTCTGTCCAGTCCAGTTACGCATTGCAATTTTGATTTGTGATACTATATAATACATTACCGTAACCGCATTACAACCGAGTTTATTTCTCATTTCCTTATTTTGCCTTTAAGTACAGCCAATGTCCATAAATACGTCTATTAATTTCCAACGAAACTAGGTATTTTTATTAGGATGTAAAATAAGTTGTCTTACTCCACGTGCAGAATTCTGGAAATGCTGGTTGTGAGATTTGCACTGGGTATCCCTGAGTGCATGTGCACGTGCTTTCGCCGATTGTGTACTTAGTCTTTGCTAAGTGATTATATGTGAAATACTTAAAAGGGAAACGCGTACGATATTTATTTTAATAGAAATTAAGATGTTGTCTGATAAACTACCAAAATCTCCTTTTGAAGGGGCAAATGTTATCTCAAAGCTATTTTTCTGGTACGTGAAATAATTTTTATTTGCATCTGACCTTCATGCGTTTTAATGTTTACTCGTGAAATCTTATACTAATTACATGGGCTTATTTCTCCTTCATTTACAACTCTATTAGTTTCCTAATCTGTCTAGTCAATGCAGTTTACATTTTTATGTCTGGTTGTAAAATAGTTGCCGTTACAAGTTGTACTTTTGTACACACGGTGTTTATAAAAGGATTGTAAATGTTTAATTCATAATTTACCCAATTGCTGTCTTACAGGTGGATGAACAGTATATTTATTGAAGGAAACAGACGTGACTTAGGCATACAAGATTTATACCGGTAAATGATCTAATGATAGTACTTACAGTACATTCTTATAAAGAATTTATTAAGAACTTTATTTTATATTTACTTTATAGTACTTTAGAAAAAGACCGTTCTGAGAACTTAGGCGATAGACTTGCTAAAGCTTGGAATAAAGAACTTGAGAACTCTAAATTGAAAAATGCTGATAATAAGGATAGCAGTGAAAAATCAAAACCCAGTTTACGGAGAACTATAATTCGGCAATTCGGTCCGTATTATATGCTAGTAGGTCTCTTAGCGCTTGTTGAAGAGGTTTGTCCTTGATACAAATGCTATTACTGAATTTTTAAAGCTTTAGCTGTGATGAATGTTATTTGAATACGAGGTCATGTTTTCTTTACAGTCCCTCACTCGAGTAGCACAGCCTATATGCTTAGGTAAGTTGTATTTTTTCCCAATAAGTTTTCAATTAATTTTATTTTTGTTCTAAATGCATGTTTATATTGTATCTTATTTATTTACAGGCTATCTCATTCGCTACTTTTCTAATGCCGGTGAATTTACGGATACCCAGGGATGGTTATTTGCCGCAGGAGTTGTTCTCGGCTCAGCTCTGTATACATTCACGCACCATCCTTATTTTTTCGCAGTGCAACATGTTGGCATGCAAATTCGAGTCGCTTGTTGTGCTCTCATTTACAGAAAGGTACTGATTGACGAATCTTCTTTCTAGAGTGAAAGATATTTTGAACTTTTTAAAAATGTAATTTATTGATTTCATTTATTAGTCTTTAAGACTTAGTCAAGCATCTCTAGGACGAACTACTATAGGTCAAATGGTAAACTTACTTTCAAATGATGTAAACCGATTTGACCAATCGACCATTTTCGTTCATTACCTATGGGTCGGGCCAATTCAAACAATAATAGTGACGTAAGTAAAACTAAAACCTTTCTTTTTCTATTATCTATTTCTAAAAATTTTATATTCTTTATATAAAAGTTTTTTAATGTTTCTCATTACTTAGTGTGATACTCTGGGATTTCTTCGGGGCTTCGTGTTTGGTAAATTCTACAATTGTCTTCATACATTTGCTAGCAAATCAGTATCGTATGTGGTTCATGATAGACATTTACTACACTATGCCGAAATTGTCAAACCTTCTATAATAATATGTTCATGTGTCACCTATTTAGGTGGGGCTCTCTGTGTTGGTACTCTTTGTGCCGTTCCAAGGTAATATATTTAACTTATACTGATGGTCTGTATATTATACTATAGATATAACGAATTGCTTGTGTAAAATTATAGGTTACATGGGAAAACTATTTTCAAAACTGAGATCTCAAACTGCCATTCGAACCGACAAAAGAATTCGCATCATGAACGAGATTGTCAGTGGAATGAGGGTCATTAAAATGTACACTTGGGAAAAACCTTTTTCAGCCTTAGTTGGAGATTCCAGAGAGTAAGTTATAATATTTTATGGTCAAAAGTAACGATAATTGTCAAAGTATTAAATTCCTTCATGTCTAAAATTAAAAAGAATTCTGACACGCTGACAATTTATAAATGCGGTTAAGCTTTTCAATTGTGGAATGAATAATTCCAGCCTAACTTAAATAGATAGCAAACCAGTGCAAATATAAATAGCAATGCATGTGCGTTTTCTGTTAGATTATTTTAAGTTATTTATTTGTATTCTATATTATATCATGTACATGTCATTAAAATCTATGCCTATCTTTTAGGGACGAAGTCAAAATCATTCGGAAGACATCGCACCTTCGGGCCATAAATATGAGCTTATTCTATACATCTTCCAAACTCATTATATTTCTTACGCTTCTTGTCTATGTGCTAACCGATAATGTTCTGACTGCCGAGAAGGTAATTGAAATCATTTACCAAAGGCAAAGTAAATGACATTTATGATTAGACTTTGCAGAAAGTTCATGCGAATGAATTGTATTTATGTAGGTGTTTGTAACGCTATCGTTGTACAATAATGTCCGTCTGGTAATGACGCTTTTCTTTCCCAATGGAGTTTCTCAACTGGCAGAAACTTTAGTTTCTATTCGGCGATTGGAGGTATATTCATCATTTAATATTTTGTGTACCTACTGTAATGTTACTTCTAAATGAGTCACATTTATTGTACTAGAAATTCCTCATGATGGAAGAACGACCCGAGGAGCATATCTCTGATGCAGAAAAAGTTTCAGACGAAGAGCCAGGTATCCTTTTAGAAAACCTGTGTGCTAAGTGGACTCCCGAATACACCGAAAACACTCTAAGTAACATTAGTTTAAAGGTTGGTCCTGAGGAGCTGATTGCAGTTATCGGTCACGTTGGATCGGGAAAGGTCAGGAATAGTATTTGCACACACTTGAATTATCAATACATTTTTTCTCTTGAAACTTGATTTGTCATTTTTTTCTCACAGGGATCCCTTCTTCATGCGATTTTAAAAGAACTGCCAGCTAGTCAAGGAGTTTTGAAAGTAAAGGGTTCAATGGCGTACGCAGCACAAGAGCCATGGGTTTTTGCTGGAAGTGTAAAGCACAATATTTTATTTGGCAAAGCATTTAAAGAAGATTGGTATAAGCAGGTCATTGAAGCCTGTGCTCTCAAAAGAGACTTAGAATTATTTCCCTACGGAGATAATACATTAGTTGGAGACAGAGGTGCAAGTTTGTCCGGAGGTCAGAAAGCAAGAATTACGTTGGCAAGAGCTGTTTATGCAGATGCAGATATTTATTTGCTTGACGAGTAAGTTAATATTCGGATCATGAGAATTCTAACAATTAGAATATAATTTATAAATGTTGCGCTTTTCAACTTTCAGTCCGCTATCCGCTGTGGATGCTGAAGTGGGTCGTCATCTATTTGAGAAGTGCATAAACGGGATTTTAAGTGAGAAAACCAGGATTTTAGTAACCCACCAACTTCAGTTCTTGAAACATGTCAATCACATTATTTTGCTGGATAATGGGAAGATCCAAGCGCAAGGAACGTACACTGAACTGATTGCCAGTGGAATTGACTTTGCTCAGCTTTTGCAAACAGATGACAATTCTCAAAAAGGAACTCCAATCACAAAACGTCGGAATCTCCGCAGTATGTCAATAACCTCCAACGGATCTACTTTTTCATTAAAAAGACAAGATTCTCTTGCCTTAGGAGATGGCAGTTTAACGGGTATGATTGGAATTTTGGTTAACGAAATGCATGAAGTTAATTTATTTTTAAATCGAGTTTATCGTTTAATGTAGGAGTATTTAGTCACGACAGTATTCAAGTAGATGAGGAAGATGAAACTTTGGTTGAAGGCACGGGAGAACGTAATGACGATACACTGCTTGAAAAACGAAAAGATAGCCTCGACATGTTTCCTAAAGCTATAGAAGAGTCAAAATCTAGTGGAAATGTTGAACTAACTCTTTACTGGGATTATTTTAAAGCGGGATCTACTGGCTTCTTCTTTTTTATGCTTGTATTTTCAAATGTTATAACACAAGCTTTGTTCACTGGTTCAGATTACTGGCTCAATTTCTGGTATTTTAGCATAAAGCATAATCTGTAACATATAAAATGATGTGAAATGTGTGTAATCTAATCCGCAACTAATATTATTAGGACAAAACTTGAAGAAGATAAGTCCCTAAACCGATCTAGAAATGTTAGCACGGATGATCCATTCTATACGATTTATACAGACCGTAACACGCAAATTTATTTATATTCCGGAATCATCGCAAGTCTCTTCATCACGTCATTAATTAGGACACTAATTTTCTTTCAAATTTCCATGGACGCCTCCGTTAATTTACACAGATCAATGTTTCAAGGAATTATTCGTGCACCCATGAGATTCTTTGAGTTAAATCCAGTCGGTTAGTCTATTTGTTTCATGTATAATATAATCTTCTCTCATCTCAGCTCTATTAACCATTAATAGTGCTAATGATAGAGTAAACGGCTATCTGTGAGTAATTTGGTCATCAATAAGTGTTTACTTGCGATTTCCACTTTTAATATTGTGATCCTAAAAACCAATTAGTACATGTCTGATTTATAGATGATTATAATATACGGCCATAGTAAAGATTAAATTACGTATGATTGAAATATCTTTGTCCATAGGCCGACTTTTGAATCGACTGTCAAAAGATATTGGTGTTATCGATGATGTATTACCACAGACATTATTTGATACAATGGAAGTAAGCCGATTACGTGATAAATTCGCCCCGCTGAAATACTTTGAAATTATTATTTTTTGAGTTTAATAATTTGGCTTTGTTTTAAATGGGTTTGTTTTTTACTTTCACAAAAAAGGTTTTTATAACTTATGCTAACAATTAACTGAAATTGAATTTAGCAACGTTTGATTTTGCATGACAGCATGATCATAAATTCCACCTGATACCGTACGTGCATGATTTTTTTCTGTGGTATACTTTTAGTGTGTGTATGTTGACTACAAATCTGTAGATTAGTATTAATTACTTAAACGTGGATAGTGATTATAGTTTTATGGTTTTATGTACGTTTGGTAGTCGTATTATTTGCATCATGATTTAGTAGTTTGTGGCTAATTCCAATTTAATCTCTTTATTTAATTCACTTTTTTATTTAAAGCACTGCGTTTCGCAATTTGTACGATTTGGTTTGATTTTGTAGGTCGGATTTTGAACCGTTTTAGCAAAGATATGGGTCAAATGGATGACACCTTACCCCCCACGTTTTTCGACTTCATAGGAGTAATTGTCCCTATTTTTCTTCGCATGCACTTGCTTTATATTTTATTAGCTATTCATTATGCAATTGTGTTTTAAAATTCGCTTTGTGGAGAGGGAATTTGTATTTTGCATTCGCTGATGTTTTGATTCATATTTTTTAGCTTGCTTTAATGCTCGCGTTTTTTGCGTAAAATAGTTTTGGGTTTTTGGATGAATACAAAATGCTATATTAATCCACAATATGCTTAATTCACAGATTTTTCTCAACGTGATTGGTATTCTAGTGGTGATTGGAATTGTAAATCCATTTCTCTTAATCCCGGCCGGAATACTCTCGGTATTGTTCTACTATTTAAGAAGATTCTATTTGCGAACTGCTCGAAGTATTAAAAGACTTGAAGGAGTCGGTAGGTTTTCGAATTTCCTATACTAAATATTTCTAATTTTTACATTTTCATGATTTTTGAACATGTGAAAATGACATGGCGAATATGATACTAGCTCGAAGTCCTGTGTTTTCGCACTTAAGTACATCTCTTTATGGTTTAACTACCATACGAGCATTTAAAGCTGAAGATGAGTTTTCAGTACAATTTGATGATCATCAAGATCTTCATACAGCTTCGTGGTACTTATTTTTGGCAAGCACGCGTTGGGTAAGTCTGCTAATATAACATTTGGAAATTCGTTTATCAGTGCGAATAGGCGAAACTAATATCTCTTTGCGTTCAATATTTAGTTTGGAATTTGGTTGGATTGGATATCTGTCCTTTTTATTGCTGCCGTCACATTTAGCTTCATGATAACATCAGATGGTAATGACTTTTTGGAAATTAATTATTAATGTTAATAAATTGAATAATTGGCTAACTAGAATTTTTATTCCTGTAAAGGCGGAGCAGAGGTCGGTCTCGCTGTTAGTTCGGCCATGATGTTGACTGGAATGTTTCAGGTGTGTAAGCATTCATGAATATTGTTACTTAAATATTTATTAATTTCAATTTATAGATTGAGTCATGCAACTCGAATATAATTCAATTGTCTTTATTGGTTGCAGTGGGGCGTAAGTATATACTTTAAATTCTTCCTGGATTTGCCATAATTTTTCACATTTAATAATGAAAGAAGCAAACTTTTGGGCATTAAAATTTTTATACATGTATAAAAAAGGTGAGGCAATCAGCAGAGGTAGAAAATCAGATGGTTTCTGTCGAAAGAGTGTTAGAGTACACTAAATTGGAATCAGAACTTGCCCTTGAGTCTCCTCCAGGTTTGTATTTCTGATTATTGATTAACAAAACTATATGATGACATCTAATTCAACCATACAAAGGTACCCTTGATTAATAATAAATATTAATTTTTACAATTACATCTCCTTAGGTAAAGAGCCACCACCTGAATGGCCAATGAAAGGAAAAATTCGAATGGGAGATGTTCAGCTGAAGTATGGAAATGATGCTCCTGTTTTGAAAGATATTACTTGCACCATACAGCCATCAGAAAAAGTTGGAATTGTTGGAAGGACTGGAGCTGGGAAATCGTCCCTAATAACTGCCTTGTTCAGGATAGCGGAACCAACAGGCATTATTGAAATAGATGGAATCAATATCTTAAAAATAGGACTGCACGAATTGAGATCTAAAATCAGCATCATACCCCAAGATCCAGTTCTGTATAGTGGAACACTTAGAAAAAATTTAGATCCGTTTAAAAATTACACAGATGAAGAGATTTGGAAAGTTCTCGACGAAGTACATTTGGCAGATGATGTGAAGCAATTACCACCGGGACTGGATGTAGAGGTTTGTGGTTTAAAATAGGATTTAATTCCAATATATTAACTAAATATTATTTAATGCTCATAGATCGCGGAAGGAGGTTCGAATTTTAGTGTTGGCCAAAGACAACTTGTGTGTCTTGGAAGAGCAATTTTAAGAAAGAACAGGATACTCGTTTTAGATGAAGCTACAGCAAATGTCGATCCAGAGTAAGGATTATTTACATATGGATATTTTTCAATTTTGTTTGTTCATTAATATGAATATGTTTTATCAACAGAACTGATGCACTTATTCAGAGGACAATTCGTTTGAAATTTGCAAATTGCACTGTACTCACTGTGGCCCATCGTTTACATACTGTAATGGATTCTGACAAGATAATGGTTTTAGATGCAGGAAGCATTATAGTGAGTAAAATATATTTAAATCAGGTCATAAATAATAAACAAAATTGGTTATTTTATTTACGAACAAACCAACGTAATTATTTCTAGGAATTTGAAGAACCCTTTAAACTTCTACAAAATAGATTAAGTTCATTATCTCAACTTGTTCAGCAAACGGGATCAGCCACGGCCGAACAGTTATTCCAAATTGCCAAAGAAGTGAGTAATTACTTGAAAAACATCAATTTTCTAAAAATGCTTTCCGTATGTTTTCTTACTTCTTTCTTTTCATTTTACAGACTTCCGAGAAAAAAATTGTCTCAAAAGGTCCTGGTGGGTTATAAAGCAGTAGTTAGCTTCGTATGATGCAAAATAGGCAAGCTCTTCTGGAACACTTGTAATTAAAGCAATCAAAGTTTGTCTGGCTAAAGTTTTTTTATCTAAATATTACTATTTTACATGATTAATTATTTCAACTGTTACTTTTCGAAAATTCCTTTTATATGTAGAAAGTAGATTAGGTTATAAATTACGGGATTAGAGTAGAGTAGAGACGGATAAATAAGCAGGGGAGACTTTGAGAAATAAAAGTTTAAAAATTAGTTGTAGTATTTATTAATTCATCCCCAAAATCCCCATCCACACATTACATTTTAACAAACACTTCATTGATATTTTTGGTTTAAGTTTTCAGCCTTGGTAATCAAACGCACATTGCCACTGCTAAAATTCAACACAAGTGATTCCATTATTCTAAAAAAGTTTAGTTACAGTTGGCTAATATTTAAGAACAAATGTTTCATAATGTGTATAATAAATATGTATAATCATATTATACTCGATACTTAGATGCGCTATGTGCATTCATTGCATAATGGTAGTACATATATCAATTTTTACTAATAAATAATGATTCAATGACAAATATTTGTTGCGTATTCCTAAAATACCAATTGCAACTGAAGAGTAAAGCCTACTAACATTGGATTTAAGTGAACCAATTTTCCACGTAAGTGACTTCATGTATTTACCATCCATGTAGACAATACGCTGGATAGACTGAAACCAAAAGTTGCCAATGGGAAGAAAATGATGTTGTAATAAGAAAAGCTGCACTCTAGTCATTGTAGTCATAATGCAATACATATTTTATTAACATTCACACATCTCGTAGTACTCGTCGTCTGGACCGCATATGGCTGAAGTGGCGATTTCGCTTGGGTTACATGGATATTTGGTGCAATAACAGGACCCATTCCAGGCTCGACCAGTTCTAAACGATTCTCCTAATGCAGCAACCAGAAGGAAGACGAGCAAAATGGCCTAAAATATTTTAAAATAATTATTATATACCATATAGGAAAATATTTTTTAATTTTTACAAAACTTATAAATATTTCGCTTAAAATGCAATAGAAAGAAAGGAATACTTACCCAGGCTTTCATTTTCTTAATTTGACTCTTGGAAGACTTGAGGTTTGAACAATTTGAACTTCTACTCACTTCTGATTTATTCCTGTGAAG
>JABASH010003252.1:0-17062 GCA_019776445.1 Tomocerus maximus | reverse complement strand
CCATTGCTAATATTTAGTTTTATGCCATCCACCGGGTCAGTTTGGTTTTGTCATCAGAGGTGTGTATCTGCAAAATCAGTCAATGTTGAAATAGGAATTAGTCGGAGAAAGCTGTGATTCCAAATGCTCAAAGATAATTTTGTAAACTCTCCCTTGTAAGTATGGCAGATATTATTTTGTGTATCCCATATCTAAAGGGATAAGAAATCCTTGCGACGGAGAGTCTGAGGAAGGTTCTATTAAGAGTTCAAGAATGGAGTAGGGATTGCCATGTGTTTTCGGGTCGGTGGTTGGAGTTGTGGCGTGGAGTGTTGTGCGGCTATTTGCGTGTGTGGAGATGGATGTGACGTGGCAGAGCGAAGTGTGCAAAGGTAAATACAAAGGCGTACCATGCGCTCTCTCCGACTTCCTACTACCCGCTCCCTTCCCAAATTTGAAACGTCTATTGCATTGGCATTCATGGATCGACTTGTTTTATTAGTTGACATCGATCCGGCACTCCATTCACTCGCTATCCACATATTTACATACACATACATAAATACTGGAGCTAAGCCGGCTCCTCCATCTCCAGCGTCTCTCTCCGACAGAAATATTACGTGCCTACACCCACTAGACTACAATACAAGAGGATTTCGGAGACTTCCACAGTAAAACGGGCTAACAGCTCCAGTTAAGTTAATCCAGGGAAGGCAGAGGAAGTAGACCCGAGAGGGGAATCGAGAATGCAAATGCCATCCATTCCAGTCGAACCACCCGACCAAACCAATTCACATTATGAGAAACTTTGACACACGCGACTCACTTTAAGTAGCTCCCTTTACCAACATCCTAGGCTATAATGAGCTTCTCTATCCAAATAACATTTCCACCGCCCCGCTATATTGTGCTCCTCCGATAAGTAAACAGATTACATGCACACCCGTCCGTCCGTCGTCTATTTTATGAGGAAGTGACTAGTTCATCGTACTCCGCTTATTATTCTATGCTAATGTCCCTGCTACTAGACACTTACGCTCTACACCGCACATACCCAACCAAACTATAGAAGTACCTGCTGGAGAGTATATAGCATAGTGTGGATAGTTTTATGTGCACCAATAAGTAGCAGATAATTTTTAAGTGCGTATAGGAACAGGCGATGTGGCTGCTTATATGCATAATAAAAATATGTACTAGGTAGATGAATAAAGAGGAGATGTATTGTATTGGTAATGGAGTTGAGTCAGGATGGAATGGTGATTTAGCAGGGTATAGATGTAGATAGGAGGATGATGAAAGTGAAGCTGATGAATAATAATATGTAATTGGTGATTTGAGTTGACGGAGATGGTTCAGTTGATCCCCTCGCCTGGTCTCTGCGAAGGAAGGCTCCTCCGATGCATTGGAATGGAAATTGTCCTGCTTTACAACTGCAGTCGAAATAAAAAATGTGCAAAGTGAGTTAAGAGAGCTCCTGATGGGGAGTGTGCGAGGGGAGACTTTCTCCGCCGCTACAACCCCTCTACTCCATCTACTACTGTCTCGAAGTACAGAAGAGCTATGCCAGACAATTGCCTACATTGTAAAGTAGGATACGTGCAGAGGTACTTGCAGTAGAAATGTAATTCTATTGGCGAATCTGAATATTTGAGCTGAGTATGTTGTTTTGTGCAGCGAGGAGGATGAGGAGAGAATTTGTGCAGCAGAAGATGAGTGAAGTTGTTGTCGAGTGAGAGAGATGAGTAAGTGAGATGCGGGAAGCGTGTGAGGGATGAGTCGGATGCGAGAGATACTCGGAGAGTGGGAGATGGCGAGAGAGAAATGAAGAGGATGCTAATAAAGAGTCTCTCTGCTACCCGGGTAGGAAATGGAACGTGGGCGAGAGGGGCACTTCAACTCACTCACTTCCAGGGGAGACTAATATTATTTTGGGGAGGATGATTAAATCTGAGGGTGCTCTTCTATCCTCTTACATCATCCAGACTGTCTACCTATACTTATACCTATACTTATACCTATACTTATATATATTTATAATATATTACTTATCATAGTCACCATACACGTCTTCGTGCAGTTCTGTTTCGTCTCTGATCTGATCTCCCTCACTCGCCCTCACTATTTTCATTTGCACACTAAAGACAAAGAACTCTCTACGGGATTTTTTCTTTCTGACTCGTGTACTATGTACTTAGGATCCACTTCTCACAAGAATGCTACGAGACTCCCTTGGATTTGCCTTAGTGGTTGTGAGACAAAGTTACTTTTCTGTTTTGTTTTTACTTTGACTTTCTCTGACAGGAATGGGATGAGATATCGCTTCCTCTTTCTCCGCCTGCCTCGCACTCTATTACTAGATCTACTCTGGCGTGACATCAAATCTCCTCTCTCTCATCTCCCATCCATTCCCCTATACATCTGTCTGCTATATCTATCTACAGCCATCCCCTATCTTGCAACCGTCTTCTGTGCAGTCTATGCAATTGTACATATTGCATTGTGCTCAGACACAGATTCGTTTGGCGGTGGTGGGAGTGAATGAAATATGTTTAGAGATGTTTAGAAAGACAAGAAAGCCTCTCTTGTCTCTGGATTAGTTTTTGTCTTGAATTTTAAGCTTTCAAAGAGAGGTGGCTGCTAAATGGATGTGCAGACGTAATGCAAAATGCATGTGCTTAAAAGACGCTTCATCTCCTTGTGTACACAGTCAGTGAGGATCAGAATGGAGGGCAGAGAGTGGAGAGAGTATATCCGGGCAGCAGTGAGCATAGAGACACGTAGATGAGTTGTGAGGTGCTAGACTCCGTGCTGTGTGCTCAAGAAGACTTGGTGGAGTGGAGAGGGTCCGTCCGAATGTACATTCCTAGGTAGTCGTATAAATAAAATAAATTACCCACACGCTTCTTGTGTTTGTAGTGGAGGAGACGTTGTGCTCTCTCCATACATATAGGCCTAAGTAGATTGTCTTCTTCACTTACTAATAGACTTCGTGGTGGTGAGCCCAGAGTGTTATCTCTGCAGTAGCCAGATGAATAAAAAGAGAGTTGGAGTGATACTTGTAGAGGTGGGAGAGAGGAGGAGGACGGAGGAGACTTTGTTGTCTACGTGGCAACTCACTCGGCAGAGAGACAGATGAGACGAATGTGTGTTGGTCCACGATTGTCTCCTTCCTACTAATGCCTTCCCCTCCATGCACGCTAATATAGCTCTGCATGCTCAACGCGAGATCTGTCTATTCAGAATCTCTGCATCTTCTACTTTTTCTGTGAAGTCAGGTGCGTGTCTTTTCCGCACAGCTCACTGGCTAAGAAAACCTGTAAAGTTCCCTCTAAATGCATAAAAAGTATACTTATAGGCTAATGCTCTCTCATTGTGTTTGTGCATGCGTTTGTGCTCTGTATGATTATACGGAGTACAGTAGAGTAGATAGGTGCAGTAGCTGGCTGTAGTAGTTTAATATAAATAGTTGGCTGCGTGTGTTCCTCTCTTTCTCCCCTAAAAATCAATAACTTAACTTAACCTAAGTAAGAGTCGACGAGTCTCGTTCGTTCGTCAGTCAGTGCACTGCTTACTATACTCTATTATTATATTATTACTGTAGATAGTGTGTGTCTTGTATCTGTTGTGTGCGTATATGTACGTGCGTCGTCTGAGAAATAGTGTACTCCAAGGGCAATAATATAAAAGAGGATAGGAGAAATTGGAGTCTGAGACGAGACGGTGCGGGAAGAGGCAGTCGGACGGAGAGGGTGGCTTTGCTTTGGCACATTTGCTCACAGAAGGAAAGTTCCTTCCTTCATTCCATCTCCTCAAACCCCATAGGTGACTACCACATCACTGTATGTCTACTAGATACTGTATATACTGACTGATCTGATATATAGACTAGTAGCATCTACAAAGAGTTTACTCCTCGATCTCTTTTTTAAGTAGGTAGAAGACAGACAGAGAGAGGGAAAGTAGGCAAGGACGGAGAATTACACTACTCTGCTATGTGCCGCCCACGACTCTATTGTAATAACCACACTGAAAGATGTGACTGGCAAACAAACCGTCCTTAGGTTAGTTTAAAACGTCAAGAATGACATGCATCAAAAGGTTGTGAGTTGTGCACTGCAGCAGCGTCATATTCTAGTAATAAGTGAACTAGAGAGCAGAGTGATGTGGAGTAAATGATTCCAGTGGAATGACTTTGTGGGGTTCCTGTGCTGCAAATGCGTTTTCCTGCGTCCACCTTGTTTTCAAAGTGGTGGAGCTCATCTGCTTTATTTTCTCCCATCGCACTCAACATTCAAAGAAATGGACAGAGAGACACATTATGTTGCTGGCACGACTCCTCGACGCACATCTTCTCCTGCCTGCTTACACGCTCACGTCCACAGACGCTTAGAGATCACTGATATATTTATTGCTCTAAGCACCTACTACTCCTCACTATTGCTATGCTGTAGAGTATGATCAGGCAATAGTGCGACAGGATCTCTGCTCTTTCTATTTAGTGTCTCTGATGATGATGCAGTCAGTGTGCAGTCGTAGCCAGCGTGTACTATCTGTATCTGCAGTTTGGCCAAAGCAGTAGTCGTAGGGGCACTTATCTGAACACCATGTGCTTGCTCTCTTTTCGCCGAGATGATAATGTTGACGATAATAAGCGAAGCATTCAAGCTTGTGACTGTGTAGGATGTCGTTATGAGAGTGTTTGTACATCCAGACTGATGCGGGTTAGCATATTACTGGAGAAAGAAGAGAAAGTCTGGCTGGAGAGAGAAAGCAGACAGTGAAGTGGAGAGAATCGCTGGGCATCTTTCCTCTGCTCCTGTCAAATTCACATAAGCTGCCTAGGTATCTCTATTTTTGTGTTTCAACTGTCGCTGATTTGGTTGACTTGCGTTTTGTTTCTCTCCGGCGCTGCTCCCTCCTGCAATTGGCCACGGAACGTGCTTTCTGCTCCGTCCACCGATTTTTGTCTCGTTTCTTCTTGATTGGACATCTCTGGTCTTGGACGGAGGGAGAGAGTCCTGGCTTTGTATTGCTGCTATAGGCATTTATCGGAGTGGAGTAATGTAAGTAAACGTGTGCATCCGCCTGCATGCAGCTAACAATGCAGAGACGACTGAGATTGAATTGCATTGCTCTCACGTAGACTGGAAGGGAGATTCGTGTGGTCAAATGAGCAGACGGAGGAGGGAGGGAGGGAAACTGTTTGCTCTGCGGTGGACTCGATCCGACTCGTCCATTGTGGACACAGACCCGTGCCGTGTCCACCCACCTTCCCCTACTTCAGCATAGAGGTCTAGATTATAGTCACTGCAGTAAAGCACAAACACAGACAACTCTTGAATCTATTTCTTTGCGGATTCAATGGAACTGCCAATCCATTATTACCTACTCTACACATTTCACAATCTGAGCGGAAAGTCAGAGTATTTGTGCCCAGGCTCCATCCCTATAAGTGTTGTAGCTACAAAATAATGATATACAGAGGTTATAGTCGTTAGTAGAAGAGTGAGTCAGTGTGGAGAAGGAATAGTGGAATTTCCGATTGGAAGTGAAAGGATTGTCTGATCTCCTCGGCAAACTCTTTTTTCCACTTTTCTCCGAAGGGAAGTGAGCAGCACGGGACTTCCCAGACGTTGCAGATGATGCCACGACTACTGTAAGTAAGAGAAGGCACTACAATGTCTGTACAACCAACTCGGAAGAAGGAAACTTTTAGTTTCAGAGCAGACACAGGAATACTTAGAAGACTGAGCCGGAGATATCCATCCACTTCAATATCTGACATCTCTCCTAATGTAATGCCCTCCAATTCTTTATAGCAATCACAATTCTTTGCATCGCATTTCACTTCTCCAACAAACACAACTCTGCTCTCACTCTACAGTCCATATGCTTTCAATACACCCGAACCAAGTAACACACGTGGATGCATTCCCGTGTACATATATCAACACGAAAACGCTATAACACTAAAACGATATTACCATTTCAAGTTGAAATTTTCAACAGGCTCACTTTGGCAAAAACCATTTTGACAGAGCAATTTTTAAAATAGAAGAAAAAATCATTTATGTATATTTTCTCTATCAATTATTGTTTGGCCATTACCTTTTAGTGAAATCGTCAAACTGGCTTTTTCCAAACTGTCGGTGATGCAAAGTTAGTGAAGGTGAAGCGTATGTAAATGTTTGTTTATAAAGGGAAATGTAGGATGAAGAGGTTAGTATGAGCCGAGAGTGTGAGTATCTGCAAGGACACACGCTCTAAGGACAATCAAATCAGAGACAGTTACGAATCTCTTTTCTTGTGGATACTCCGTGCACAGTTGTTTCTGGAGATAAAGAGGAGACGTTGGGTGAAGAGTGAGAAAGTCTGAGAGGAAGGAGATCTCCGCATTCGTCCTGTCTGTTTTCTTAGCGACTTCTGAGTTGTGACATGATAGATCGGTTTGTCGACTGGAAGTGTACTCTCGGTTTTTTGGACAGATGATACTCCGCCTGTCCTCTCCCTCACAGGTATTCTCCGAATGTGTTTTACATCAGCTGACTGACTCTGAGAGCGAGTCTGTGTATACATAGACAATGGCAGATATTTATTTTTGGCAGGATCCTGCATGGCCGAGTGTTCTAGACTTTCCTTCCTCACGGCTAACTGGCTGAGAAAATTGCATTTCAAAGTTTCAACCCTGGCTCTAGTATATCAACGTGCATACACACACGTGTGTGTTAGATATACTGCTAAGTATATAAAGGGTCGGGGCCGTTAACGCATTTTGGTCGTCGTGCCCTTATGCGTTGAATAACAGTTCGGTTGATTGAGCACAAATGATAGAGATCAGATATAAAGAATGTGGGAAGTTGGCTGGTCCGGGCATAAGTTTTCTGCGGAAGATTCGATGAGACGCAATGTTTTCGGACAAACTTTCGTTTCTTCACATAATAATGGTTATATGAGGTATAGCTGTAATTGTGCGAGGAGGGAGCCAACTCGAAGATATAGCTCTGAGAACGCACCTAAGGATGTCGGAGGAGTATCATATTCCTCTGTAGCGTTTTCTTCTTCGCCGATGAAATAGAGCGACCTTTAATCTTTGCAATGGACTCGTTTTTGTAGAGAATTCGTGGCTTTCCAGGATTATCTCCAGGAAAGGATGGAGAGTCGTCACATCCACATTCACTTTGCCAAGTGACTCACTCTCCCTGCTGGAAATAACGTTTCCACTTTCAGTTTTTCCATCCAACTAACAATAATGCTTCGTTCTCAACTACTCAACTATACCATTATGATTCCATTTCAGAAAGATGAGAACGAGACTGGGGCCTTTCCCTCCACAACTGAATTACCTAGATATCCCACCAACGATATTCTCCCACTCTGCCAACTCCTATCTACTACTGCTACATAATAATAGCCACTACATGCATACACAGATCTATATGTAAGTAAGCTAGCTGGCAGAGGAGTCGGTCGGGTAGTCGGGTCACATCACAATAACTACTAAAAAGCTTTTCTATTTCCTTTCACTGTATTTCTGTCTGCAGCTCCAGTGAGCAGCTCAGAGTTTCTTTTCAGTTTACAAGGACGTTCCTTTAAAACCTCTTCTGTTTCACATCTTCTCCCTCAGGTTACATTCGCATTACACTTAATATATATCAATGAGTACCTTGCAGTTGGCCCAACATATATATACTTACTAATACTATCTTTTGATATGAAACTCCGTTCGCATTAAAACACACCGGTGCGTATAAAACTTTAAAGTATTTATTTTGTTTGAGGTTCAATGAAACTGATGTCTGGCAGAAAAAACAAACTTAAAATAATCTCTAAAATATATTAGAGATTTACATTTATATTAGGAACCATATTTAAAATATTATAATTGATAGACATTTGAAGACAAGAGTTTTAATATGCGGTGTGTGTTAATACAAACTGAGTTTGAATATGGTAGATTGAGAAGTGAAATAGGAATGTTTTGTCGCTGTATGGGAGTTAGGAAGTAGGTATTGGCGTAGCAGGTATATTATTTGTGTAGTGAATGCAGATGGATGTGTGTAGCTGCGTAGAAACGGAGGAAATCTCCAGTGTGAAATGCTATCTGAATGCCATCACATTGATGTCTTGGGATGTGAAAAGTCTCCGCTCTCACTTACAGCATCCTCCACTCCTACACAACAATTTCTTTCATTTCTTCCTTCCGGCATAGACATTATTGTTGCATGTCTTGTTCATATATTCTATCTCCTTCATTTACCTATACACACAAACACCCGCTATATTGGTCTTCCGACGGTTGGGCTCTGCGTTGTTGATGCTGCACGGACGAATGATTCCTTCTCCTCCTCTGAGTCCTCGGCTATGAACTAATCTGAAGATGTTCGAAATGAATTCATTGTTGTTGTTTCTCCCTTGAAGTTGATGTATGGATGGAAATGGAACACTCTCCGACCGATCCGACTATTTCCTTGCTAACATACACAAGGAACACATCACACCAGGCATTGTCATTTAGAAGTAGGAACTACACTACAGAGAATATCTCTATTACATTTTTAGTTTTACTTTCGTGTCAGCTTTCTTTGTCGTCTGCTCCCAATTCATGCAATAGAAGTGAGTCTTTGTCTGTCTGTGGATGCATATCAAAGGAGAGTGTGCGTGCTTTGTCTTGAAGAGAATAGCTATTTAATCTGCCAGCAGGAAATTAAATCCAAGTCGAAATCCACCAAGTTATTCATCAATAGGAGAGTGTCTCTTCGTATTCGCAACAACAATGCACAAAAGTAAGTGCTTCTTGGTGTAATGGCTATTCCACTAATAACCGGACGGATCAAGTTGAGTAAGTAGTGGTCATTGCTGCAGTGTATAGCGTGAGTGTGACTGAAAGTTAGCACAGGTTTATCTGGGCTGGCTGACCCACTACAGATTCCACTCTGCCCTACTTTTCTCCTCATTTCTTGCTTAGGCACCTCTGGCATTGAGACATCTGCTCCTCCTTGCCCTTTTGCTATTCAACGCAGAGATGTCAAGATGCCTTCTGGTCCAACTGCCTACTTAAGTCTATACTGGTGTGATACAAACAAACAAATTGGGTACACAGAGGAACGAGTGAGTGTAGTAGTAGGGGCAGTAAATGTAGAGCTCCAAGGTGAGTGATTGGTGCAGATGCACATGAAACGAGAGTGCATGTCGAAATTTCAATCTTTTGATATCCATTTAATAATACATTCGTACAATGCTCTTAAAATGGCTCCAGGTCCCATTCCCCTTTATTTGTGTATTGATATTTCAATCCTGAGCACTGCACTGCAGATGCATACAAAATAATAATTCTTGCAAGCAAGGGCCTAATTAAACTCATTAATGTACACAATACACATTTTTTCCTTTTCTCCTTTGTTTATTTCCAATTTTAAGTAACAATAGTGCATTGATATTATGATGTGGTTGTAGTATAGGCAGCCAGCAATTAGACAGTGGTCAGTGCCCTGCCATATCACTTACATTTAATGTCGTAGTTTTCCTTTTCCTTCATTTACACTATTATCTTTGTGAGTCTTGTGTAAGTTGCGTGCTAACAGGCACCCTTTTCTATTATTTCCACAGGTGATTTTATGTGGGACGATGCAATTACTAAATCTGGTCAAATCCAGTTCACTTCTACTTTTACTTGTAATGGGCATATAATAACTATTATGATGGAGTACATATAGAATTTCATCGATTCCTTTTGACAGGGAGGGATAGAGAGATGCACCATTTATCTGTACTCAAGTGTTGTGTTGGGAGAAGAGTGCGGCAGTATTTACTAAATAGTGCAGGGATTACAGTAATTAGCGACAGGTAGCTGCTGCAGTAAAGACTGATGGTCACTTGAATGCAGTTTCGCTGACTGGTTGGTAATTAGGACCTTTTATTCGGATCATTGACTTAAAGTCAAAGTTGTTAACAAATGGACGAAATGGTGTCGCTAGGTCAGCTCCAATCCCAATGCAATCAGTCAGTCATTTAGCTGCAGAAGCTGGGGAAGTGGAGCCGTGCAGCTGGGCAGCCAGAAATTAAAT
Organism: Tomocerus maximus; assembly: GCA_019776445.1. NCBI lineage: Eukaryota > Metazoa > Arthropoda > Collembola > Entomobryomorpha > Tomoceridae > Tomocerus > Tomocerus maximus. The sequence goes on along the minus strand of JABASH010003252.1, from coordinate 7,016 downwards.
CGAGAGAGAAACAATTCGCTGTGAAATAAATGGGGGCTAGAGAGAATTCATGCGAATTACTACAGCGAGACTCGCCTTCCTCCTTGCAGCAGACTCTGCGAGTGACAGAAAAGAAACTTTAAATTAAATGGTCAGTTCAGAGCTGTCTGACTGCATGGGCCTCAGAGTTGAGTTCAGTTTAGAGTGGAGTTGAGTTTAGAGTGGACTGAAGAAAGAAGGAAACAATAATAGATGCGAATGCGAGTGAATTGAGCTAGCGACTTCACTCCTTCTGTCACAGTTAGAGTTAGCTTTGTTGTGTTTTCTCTTCTTCAACTTCCATCCACTCATTCCATTACAGCAGTCGTTAAGATATCGGACTCAAAATGCCTTATAAGAGTGAGATAAGCAGTCGCATTTATCTATAAGTATATTAATTTAATTGTATTCGAGAACAGTTATTTTATGATTGTTACTGTTCATTCATGGGATGGATGATATGAAAGACGGTACTCTGTCTCTGCAAACTAATCTCTTCCATTCTCATCCTCACTCACGCAGCTTGGCTCTCCTCGTTTCTCCTCCAATGAAGTGCAAAATTAAGTGAACTGTTTCTCTCCGTCTCTAATGATTCGTTTATTGCGTGCTCTATTCATTAAACTACCTATCCATCATCAGTCCATGCTCTTATGCACATCTATTTATNTGCTCTTATGCACATCTATTTATCAAAGGTCCGGCTGATGTCGAGATATCTCTGATCATACTTAGAATTACTAATATTCTAATGTACCTACTGAAAGCATATGAGTGTAGACCTAGAATATTTCCTTGACATTATCATGCCACATTTTAATTGTCTTGGGATTCTGTCTACACAAATACATTATCTATTGCTAATGTGTACATATTAAGAAAGTTAAGTATGATTCATGGTTATAGGGCAATGTGGGTAATAAAGATACTCCTCTTTAAAAATATGTGCAAGTAACACCCTTTCTCTACCAAAATGAACACTTGCTCTAATCTTTATTTGCCTGACTTGGTCAGGACTACCTACTTATTTTGAGAATACACTGGCAATTATGCACACACAACATCACCTTGTATGTATGTACTTACACTACTATAGTAGCTATATTGAATATCAAATAGGTAAGTATTATTAATTATAGGCTTGTTTCAGCTATAAAATAACTCACAGCCTGTTTACTTGTAAATGACTGTGCAGTAGTCGACTGCTTTAGGAAATGACTGTGCAGTAGTACTTAGTTGTGTAGTGCAGTAGTAGACGCAGACTGAGGGTATAGGTTGTCTAGTGGTAAATGTACCTACTGCGGAATACAGTAATGGCTATTCTATACAGATATTAGTGATGCAGGCATTGTTTGTGGAGATAGATAGATAATTGAATTTAATCTGCTGCTCTACTAGTCCTCACTCACTAGTTCGGCTCTCAAACTGGTTGCCGCATTATTGCGTTGCTTTTGAAAGTCAAGATGAGGTTTTGAGGAGTGAATGCAGAGCAGAGAGTAAATGAGCATGAGAATGAGCGAAGAGAGTCGCCATTGAGTTGAGTGAAAGAATTCTTCCTCAATAAATTCGTTCGCATTTTTACAAGCTACCTGACCAGATTTCTTAATGCCGTTTTTGTCATCGTTATTGGCATTTGCCTTCCTCTGCCTCGCCATTCTTCCATCCATTCATTCTCGCCAACAATCACTCACACTGGGCTCTCGCGACGGCAACTCAACTCCGCTGAACTCAAGTCAGTCAACATTATACGAGCCACGGCAGAAGAGCACAACAAAAACTCGTATTTGCATTCTCAGTCGCATTATTGCCATTCCCTCCGCACTTTACTCACTCAACAGATCTCTCCCTTACTAGTATACGCGTAGTGTGTGTGTTCGAGTACTTTCTGCATTACACACTCTTTTATCTCATTTCAATCTCTAAGTTAATCAAGTCAAATACTATATTCATCTACCTATGCAGTCAACTATGCTGACTACTGCTAAAGTATGTACGTAAATGCGTATCTCTACACTTACTATTATATTGTAGTAGTAGTAGTGGCTAGGTATCTACAAAGGAGTTTGTGTCTTGGTTGTCGGTCGTACTTCTTCCTTGTTGTCTCTATCACATCGTTGAATCTTACCCGACTCCCTCTATCACATCGGGACATTACTTATCACTGCATTGCTAATTCAGACAGCGTAGCTGACTCTCCACACAAATCCTATGCAATAATGAATGGTACAAGTTCCTGTGAAAAGCAATGATAGGCAAATGAGATAGGACGGCAGAGCGAAAAACGTAATAAATATCATCCTCCTTACTATTGCATTTTATTTCTTTTTAATTTGAATTCACCGTTGCACTTTTCTGTTGTTGATGATGATGAAACGAAGTGAAATGATTTAAATGGAGATTAGTCTCATTTCCTACGAGCATGCTACGCTACGTTACCTTACCATTTGGCATCACATTACCAACACTCGGCAAGAACATTCACATCAGATCAGACATCACCGTCCGTCAACTGTAATGAACAAACAGAAGTGAAATGAACTGTACTCAGACCATTTACATATAAACATTTGCTGCGGACATCTTATATGGGAATAGTATGTATGGGACCTAATGAACTGGAATTTCTTGTTGCTACATAATTCCGAGTAGAATGGCAGGACTGAAGGGAGTTCTGTGGAATGGACAGACAGGCGTTAGTGTCCGGGGAATCGATCGCCGAAATGAAGGCCATTAAATTCAATGTGTCATGTCAAGAGATGTGGAGTGGATTTCTGTCTCCTCTCGCTTTATGTTTCCTAATATTCGATTATGAGACTTGCATCCTCTTCCCTGTGCCGCCACATAAATACACGAGTCAGAAGGAGGGAGAGCCTCGGAATAAAATTTTAATTCAATGGACCGTTCCTAAGATGATAATAAATGTGTTTCATAAAAAATGCTCCTCACGGCGCTTTCGAATCTGCTATACCGAACAGGCTTGTCAAATCCGAGTAAAAGTGTATGCAAATATTAAGGAGAGAAAGAGGCTGAGAAATCTTTTAATATTATTATGTGGAAGTGGGTCTGACTGGAAAAAGCCTAAATCAAAAGAACAAGAGAGACATGACTGGGACTCTTGTTAGCTGCTTCTGCTGAAAGGACTGTTAAGGCCGAGTCGGAATTCAGGGATGGCAATGCAAGTGAGGCTGGCTATTTATAATGAATGCTGGATGATATAAGAGTTAAGTTAAGGTGATTCCAAGAGAGAAATGAAAATCGTAAATCATTGTTAATAGGAATCATTCGCTTGACTTGTCATTTCATTTGCTTTCCTCTCCAGTTGCTGGCACTGGCACTCCATCCCACTCTCTCTCCCAACTCCGCCTCATCAATGCAATCCACTCCAGTAATTCCGCCATTCAGCGGGAATGTACCTAACGGAACGGTGTGGCAGGAAGAGCTAATGTTGAGGCTAAGTAACCGAGCATTCCATCCAGTCAAGTCAGTCAGCGTCTCCAGCCAGATCTCTTCCTCCTCTGCTTCCGCTCTCATTTCTATTGAAATCGAAGGTGAGAGATGTAAGAGGACTTGGACTAAGTCCTGCTGGGTAGTCAGCCACCTTCCACATCCTTCACTTCCATTTATATTGGCACTTGAACTACTTCCGACCACTAAGACTTGACTTCTGCCGTCTTGTTTCAGTTCTTCTGCTGCAGCAGTTACTTTACAGTCTAGTTACTACACACTGAGCATCGGCTCAAAGAGAAACCGAGACTTGCAATTAAAACTCAAATTAAGCCTAAGAAACATAAACGTAATTAATTATCTGTTTACTGTTAGTCATAACAATGCTTTATTAACACTCGTAATCGTCCTGAGAGACTTTTTCCTTTTCTCTTTAATGGCCACTTTAGTAGTCCCATGAAATATTACGTGCTTATATCAGCTACCTATCTATAAGTAAGTGCCTATAAGCACTTTGGGAAGTGCACAGTGCCATTACAACTCAAGTGTAATCATTCAGTAACACAACCATCCAGGTATAATAATAATAATATTACGATACTCCATATCAGAGGGGCTAGGTACTAGTCCTTCTGTTTGCATGGGATGGATGAGTCGACCGAGTGCTATTAGTAGCTGTCTGTTGCGGTGGAAAGAACTACTTCTGAGTAGACGAGTGAGCGGAGTGACAGAGCCTGAGTAAATGAGAGGCTAAGGTCACATGCGTAAATGTTCTTTCGAAGTCGTTTGCTTATCTTCTGTGCAGATGCTTATCTGCTTGTGAGACAATGACTAAGTCGTTCATTAAATGCCTCCTCCTCCACCGACTCATCTCACAGCTAAATATATATTCTATAGCAGAATTGCATCAAAATATTTTTTGTACTTGTAGTGCCATAAATGTTCTCGTGTGTATTTTTAGTTTCATCTTGATACAAGGAGCAACTATCTTTTGTTGCTGAACAAAACAGTACCGTCCCTAAGACAAGAGAGACGTAAATGAACGAGCTGATTGTGAGAGCTGAAGCGCAGCAACAATTCATGGCATATGCAAATACAAAAAATTACAGCGACGGTATTTGTTAATGCGGAGTTTTGTATCTACATGAGTCTGTCCGCAGTGCTTGCAATTAGCGAAGGTATTTTCTATTTCCATGTGTGTTTCCCGTGTACTCAACTACCTACAAACATGTACAATGCAGACGAGTGTGTGAGTGTAGGGCAAAGGATACTACATGGGATGCACACGTAGTTGTTGTAGGTATATGTGTGTAAGGAGATATTGTCGAGTGGTGGAGACAGATTCTCATGTAATGCACTGAGCGTGAGTTAACTACACAGATAGTTGGATGTGTGTATTTATGTAAATAGATTGATAATGTAAACATGAGTCGTGATCGCCTCCGGCCCAGCAGCAACAGTCTCCTCGATATATAAGTAAACACTATCTTTGTTGTTATGTAGCTAATCTAAGTTCACTCACAGCACATCAGTTCGTATACCAAGATAATGTTGCATAGACAGCTATTATTGTTATTGCGGATCCTGTTATATGTAAAGTATATGCGTGCTAATTGTATAGATGCATATATAATGCGATGTGTCTACACATAAGCAGGGGTAGTAGAGAGATATCAAAGGGTATTTGCAAAGTGAGCTCTGTGCACCATGTAATCACAGCAGCGTGTTTTCTTTTGCTGTAAATTCAAATCTGAGAATGTCCCGAGGGAATAAACAAGGTAGGCTGACACAGGTAGGCAAATTGCCTTCTACAAAATCGCGATTGTTGTGTACAGGAGTGACCTCTTCGTCTTGGCTTGGCGATTTCAGTCGTCGTTTCCAATCAGAGATGGTGTTTCTCTTCTCATTGTTGCACTCTCAACTTACTCATTGTTGCAGCGTAACTGCAACCGCGAATTCCACATCACAATTGCAATTTCTTATGCATAATTATTATTTCGGTCTAGGTTGTTCTTTGCAGAAATATTCCTCAAGCCAATGCCTGATGCCGATACACGAAGCTTCTCTATGTAGTATTGCTCATTTCTTGTAACTCACATTATTAGGTACTTGTAGTGTTAAGGAACTAATTCCATGACTATAGTATATTTGGGGCGATTAGTATCATACAGCCTAATCGGTAGGATTTTTATTGCCAGATGCAATGGTCTTTGGAACCGTTTCGAAAATCTCAACCTCAAGGCACATTTATCCTGGGAAAATTTTTCCCTTTTTGAATACTTAAACATAACATAAGTTAGAGGTTTGCATAATCATTTTTACTAGCAACTGCAGTAAGATAGGTAAATATAATATGAATTATTATTTCCCAGTTTATTGACAGGCCATTTCGCGTCTAGCGTATACTATTATGTGTAATGTGTACCATGCGTAAATATTTAAGAATTTAATCTTTCAACAAAAGAAAATTGCCATATTAGAATGGTATGAATGAACTGTCCCTGTCAATATTTCTAATAATACTCTCCTACTTTGTTAGGCCCTGATGCAGTTCATGTACTAAGTCTGTGGCTTAAACTGGTAATCTTAAAGGTGTAATAAGGAACAATGGTTTAAGAAAAATTAAGAATGATGACAACATTGGATTGACAGGAGTGTATAAATATTAAGATAGGTTTCTAGTATGGCGAAGGGATTAGTTGTTAATTTGCATAGATGAGCCATACATGGCAATCACTTGCATTGTTTGGATGACAATTGCCAATCCCATTCACCCGAGAACAACAGAACTCGACTGAGGTTCACCAAAATATGATGTTAACATAGTCGGCATAGAGTACACATGTGATACTATTCCATGCATGGATTTAAGTGTGGAGAAAGACTCCTCTAATCAGCAGAACGAACAAGTCGTAAAGTGAGAGATAATCGCAGAGGGTGGATTGGCGCTGCACGTACGTCGAGTTACATTTGGTCCCAGACGTTTCTGCCTGCAGAGTGTCTGTTTAGTCGGCAGTGCAGAATTATATTGTATTTGTAGTCATAATATTATAATAGATCTATCTATAGAGTAGATTTTGTTTCCACACAATTGCATGGTGATACAATTCGCTCTCTAGAATTCCTTTGGTGCCTAATTGCACAGCATTGCTTGGCAATGCGAGTGCCAGCAATGTGTGTGGTGCAATAATATTCTCGTCTCTGTAAATGCACTGATAATATGCAATCACATGAGTCGTATCGTGTAGTCGCGTCCTGTCTTCATTAAAAGGGCTGTATGGTTTCAGTTTTATTATTCGTGTGGCTGATCACCAGCTTTGTAAAATGATTTTGCACTTATTGTTTTTATTTGGACTATGATCTATCGAGCAGCAGCGTCTCCTATTATTTGATTTTGGTGGAGTTAGTTCGTTTCGAATTTGTTCGCTAATTTATTCATTGTTTTGTGTTCGTGAAACGAAAACAAAGGACAACTGGGTGTTGTGTTAGTGTACCTTTGTTTTCCTATTCCATGCATGTCATCATTTAATGCACATCCCAGAAAAGTCGTAGGATGC
>JABASH010003251.1:0-17066 GCA_019776445.1 Tomocerus maximus | reverse complement strand
AAAGAGGAAAGTAAACGGAAAATGTTCAGGTTATTATGTTTTATGAGCCGTAACTCTTTTATTAAGGTTGACCGCCTACACTATCTAAACAATCTTCAGACACTCTATAAAAACATGATATATTGGAGACCTATACTGCAGACACTATTACCTATACAGTAGACGAAAGAAAGTGAGTGTGTAAATAATCAATTGCAATTGAATTAATCAATCGTCCACTGTACTAGCATGAACATAACCGTAAACATATCGGTGCAGCATGAATTAATTAATCATTGTGGTTTTGATTGATATTTGAGTGCTATATTCACAGACTTACTATATGTATTAGAAATTAGAACCTCTTTGGCTCTATTCTGTTGAAATTATATGCGCCGTAGTCTAATAAGTAGTGATTTAATAAAAGTGGTCTTAGAGATGCTTTTCTGTTGTAACTTCAATGATATAAAATCACGTGGTAATTAAAATTCATAGCCAAAGGGTCTTGTGTAACTGCCAAATTAACATTTCAAGCATCATGTCTTCGTTATGTAAGCGAATAGCAAGTGTCTGAGTCTGGAATTCCAGTAAAAGTTTTTAACAGCTGCAGCAAAGTGGAACAGTCAAAGATCATATGCGTCTGAATTCTCTTTGTTTTCATTTTCAAGGCGATTTAATTTCTACTCTTATTAGTGTCTGCAGTAGCCTTCGCTTTGGGTTTATCCTGTTCACCATAAAGAGACTTTCCCACTTTGAAGAACCAAGTCCCAAATAATTGAAATTCTCTCTCAAAAATAAACAACTAGATATACCTATAGTATAGTACCTCCTTAATAAGATATTAATAAGATGAACGTAGATGCACGTTGAGTATTGCGAAAACAACCTCTGGTGAAAAATTTGGAGGCGTAATTATATGGTATATGGAATATAGTATATATGGAATATAGTATATATGGAACAAAACTTTGGTAAACCTAGAATGATGACTTAAACCGTGTGATGATGCAAGCACAATCAAACGTTGCTGTTATATATGCTGAAAAGTGCTTGTATAAGAAATAGAAACCACAAATAAGAAGCGGAAAACTTTATGGAGAGTTTTCATTGAGCTTTCATCCTTTTCAATTTTAATCACGAAAATGATGTTCGCTGATAGGGAAGAGAATCAGAAAAATGCTTCTTACTGACTATCAAGTATCAAAAGGGAGAAAATTCAACAGAGGAACTGTGATACAAATGTCAAGTTACAAAAAAGCAATAATATTATAATCATGTACCAAAAATAAATTTTTTTGGCTTTCTTTACCACGTATATTTTTGCAAATGTATATTTGAGCCTATGATTTTGCAATTTTACCTTTTTTCCCAGTGGTATTTTTTTACATTGACTATAACAGAAATATATAATTGAAATGCGATTTCAAGGAGCAGTAGTGCAGCTGCAGCATAACAAGTACAGTGATATGTATTTTCATAATGATACTATACAGAAAAATATTCATATAGGTACTATTTACTTATTTTAGTTTACTAGTGGATATGATGCATATACTAGAATGTGCGAAACTACAGATTTGCACAGTACAGTACTGAATGTACTTAGTTTTTACTAAGACTGCTTTGGTTGTAACTCTTACTTTCCACAAGAAAAAATAACGTCGAACCTTTCGACTACAATTCTGTAGACAAAACAGAAATGTCGCTTTAGACCACAGTGCATAATAAATAACATTGAAAAATGTCGTAAATGTATAGAGCTGCAGTGGCAGAGACTTAAAGATATACTCCTGGAATACAAATAGTAAAACCAAAGAAATGGTAAAGGCGTTACCTTTCTTTTTGCTTTGGCAAGTCTTTGATCTCGTCCATCTTCCGCCTCTCCCGGTGCCTTCTTTCCCCAGACTTCGATCGCTATTCGAGTGTAAGTAAATATAAGGACTCCGAGTGGGAAGAAATACTGTAGAATCATAAGTGTCAAACTGTACACGAGTTTATGTGTGTCATTCATCCACCCAGACTGTAAAACAATAAACGAGAAAACTCTCTTAGTCAAATATCTGCATAATGAATTCTATTGAATCCTTTCCATCATTGCACTGCAGCATAATAAATTGACTTCAAATAATCAAAGACTGATTTCCGCTTGGTGAATGTGCGAAATGTCTAAAGACTTTTTGTCAATTAATCTTGCACTCTTAATAAGTAATTAAACTGTCGTGGGATGAAAGCCAAAGCCCTTTGACTTAATTGCAAAGCCATATCAACTGTCACCTTTGAATCATATTGCATTCAAAGTATAATAATTAGAATGTAAGTCTTAAGTCTACAATCCAAATTATTCATAAAGCTACCATAAACCATACCAAGAAAAAGTGGCACACTATTTAAGTACGTAAACATTGGTCTAGGTACATATTTATGATTTTAATGTAGCCATATATAATATATACTAATGGCAGAATATGAGAAACTACATCTTAATAACCATCAAACGAAATGCGTCTCTGTCTCAATTGCTATCACATGGAGATGTTATGTTACTTAAGGAAAACTGGAAAGGTGTACTTGAATTTCGAAAGGAATGCTTTCATGAATAATTTAAGGAGAAAAGTACATCCCTACGGAACTAATAGACTTAGAATAGTTCAAAGTTGAGAGTTAACTATATTAATGTCAGAAAAGTGCGCTGTATCTGGCAAATACGGAAGGTCTAATGTTACTTTTAAGTGGTAACATAGATTGTATGTAATGTATAATTTGAATCATCATTGGATACGTCATTGTGATTGCTGTGCTGCCTTTGCATTTTTAGGTTGACGAACTGAACACATCCGGTAATTTAAATCTCAATGCCATTGGCTTCGTTGAACAAAGAAAATCTCTGAGACTCGAATGCTGGATAATTCAATGAGGATACAGTTAAGTAGCTTCCTTTCTGTATGAGAAATCTGTTTGTAGCTGTCACACACTGTAACGGAATGCGTACGACTCTAGACTTCAACTTTATAATGCCATTTATTCAATATTAAGGTAAGCAATTCATAGAGATTGACGAGAGGATGACTTTTATTGCGACTTGCAGTTGTAGATGAATTCTAGCAAGACCTTTTTGATTTTATACTCTAGTTTCTTTTCATAAAATACCAAGCTTTGTTGTCTTAGATGAACTAAAGATTTTAATACTATTGATTTTACATGCTACCAATACCATAACTAACTTTAGATGCTATTTGCATCGACCGACAAAATCTACAACTTGCATGTGAGTCAAATCATGTCATAAAACACTTCCATAAAAGATGGCAGATGAGAAAAGAAGTTCTCATTTATTATCATACACAACACATTATATATTTATTGCACAACATACTATCAGTGCGTATTTAAAATACCTACTCAACCTAGTGAATAGATGTATAGAAGAAGATTATATATCTCCCTTTAATATCAGGATTGTGAGGTTGAGACTATTTCTTAAAGCCCATTTCTGTTAATAATCAAAAAACGCTGCAATTCCCGTCTAATACTCTCATTTTGAAATGCCCAGTACATTTCTACTCATTCATCTGTAGATTCTGAGTGCTCGCTGCTGTAGTTGACATGTTTCATTTATCACATGTCCCAAACTGCCTCTATCCTTATTTTTACCATCGTATATCCGTATATGTTGACAGTTGTGATTTTTCTGTTTGCGATTTTAGTTTTCATCTTTTCAGGCTATTAATAAGAAAAAATAATAAAAAAATAATAAAATGCTTCAGGTTTATTGATAGCTGACTTGGGAAAATATCCATATTTTTATTTCTTAATGGTGCGTAGGGTGAGATGTTTTGTTAGAGAAATGTGACACTACACTAGCAGAAAGTAGAAAAACCTTTAAATGCCCAAAATACATTATAAGTAGGTATTTGTGGCATATTGGTAGTGTTTTAAGGATTTTCAGCACGTCACTTTGAAATTGTTATGCATGATGTTTCTGCTCAGAACTGACGTAATTCTATTCAGCTCAGGTTTTTGTTCAAGTTGCAAAGTTCAGAATACAATTTCAGATTAGAACGATTAGTACTTAACTTACAATTCCTCTAGTATCATGCATAATATAGTATAGTAGTTATAACAATTAGCTTTGCTATGCAGTTTAGGCTTCAGACTTTGATATCCTGTTTGATATCCCATCCTTCTAAAGAGCATAAAATTGCCTTCAAGAAACATTTCGGAAAATGCAGACAGAAATAGTGCACTTTACTCTAAGGTCATAAAGGACAGAAAGCCTCCGAGGAGCAAATGTTCGTAGCAAATTAACAAGTCGCATTAGGAAGTTCCTGAGGTAACTTGACACAGCTGACGCTCTACTTAGCAAAAAGTATTGTTCATGTTCATAGTATACAGTATGATTTCGGTATTGAACAGTTATGTAAAGTAAGATCTAACTTCATAATAAATGCGGTGTATACCCAAGAAAACTTTCAATGGGCTCACTAAAATATTTCAGGGAGTAACACGTAGCAGGCAACGACAAAAAGTAGGAACACTCAACTTTAACTGTTAATTACGTAACTCATTATTATCAAAGAAAGTATCCGACAGCAAGGCTATACTTCAAAGGATTTTAGTCTTTTAGTACCTATCATCAAATATGTCAAAATTAAAGGTAAATCAAAGGTGTTGCTTGAAGTGGTAGTAAAGGTAGTAATATGGTGCAAATTGGCTGAATACATTTTGAACAGTAATTACTAATTTACTAAGTATTGTGAATATGATAGCATGATACACCATTAGGTTGTTTCATGCTCAAAATCGACAGTTATTTGGATACACCACTAATCGTCATAGTAGACAGTCCTGAGTGCGTCCAGAAAACTGATACTTTCGAGCTTATGCTTAACCTTTGGATACACCCTTAATAAGAACTGACTTAGAATACCTTATGGGATTATGTTTTCTGCTTGATTACTATGTATATATTTTCTATTTAATTGGAAATATATGCCAAAAATGTTATTTTAGTCAGAAGTGATGTATTTGGGGCTGCTTCATGATGCATGTTGCATGATAACCAATTTTTTCACCAAAGGGCATAACAAATAATATTTTACTTCCAACAACGGAAGCCAAATGTAATAGTGAATTTAAAGCTAGAGCAATGAAATTCGTACGTGGAAATTGATATTATGCAGTAATGCATGTCAGCAATATAGCAGCACATAAATTCTTGTGATACAAATTCCCTTCAGACACTTTGAAATACGCACCAACACGCAAAACTTCGTGGAAAGTAACATAAAGCGTTTCCTGCCAAGGCCAAATGATACGCATTAGTCTGTTCTCAATCTCACTCACTACTGTGTATAAAGTACACACAACTATACAAAATTAGCTGTGCAAGCATATTTCCGTTGTTAAACCACACTTACTCTGTAACTTCTATTATACTGCCGAATTTTATGATTCTTGTGCAACTAGTAACTCAATGCAGCAAAGTATCCATAATTCGGTTTATATTTACTTATCTTCCTAGATTTTGCTACCTAAGGGGTAACAGTAACAGTTCCATAGTAAATATAGTAGCTAAAGGCGAAATATATTTTCTGAGTATAGTCTGATAAAAGTTTACTAGGTATTTATTTCAAAAGTGCAGAGTCAGGAAAAGTTGTATCTTGTTCTTGTCTGAGTAGCTATACACTGACCTAGCATTGACAATCAAAAAGCATAAAAGATTTTCTGCGACATATGCTTGCTTAAAGGTATATATCCATTAGCTTTTATACAACGACTGAGGTTTCCCTTAAGCTTTTGGATTTATTTTAAGAAGTTCGAAATCCTCGTAATCTTGCATGAGATTATGTGAATAGATTTATAGGACACTTCAAGAACAAACTTTCCATAGCAAATGCATAAGAGTGCAGTTATGTTTGCTCAACTTTGAAATAATATGAAGCCCATTTCATGGGGTAATTATTATTTCCATCAAAATTGCACAATTGGATTTGAATTTATGACAAGAGTTTCCCCAACTTGTACCATACATCGTGAACACAAGAAAAGTCCCTTGTGCCGCATTAAAACTTGAATGTTTCCGTATCACATGCGGAAAAGACATGGAATTATAGCTGTGTTTTGAAAACCTTAGCATTGATGTAGTCCAGGGATCCTTTGAAAGTCTTCATTACAAAATCCAAACTTTTGTTGAGTAAATTGAAGGCTTTTACACTTTGAGCAGCCTTTAATTCCATTAATTAGTATCGCTTTCTATCTGTTAATTCACCGAGTCTCTTCCTACTAATGTCATATCAGATGTAATTTCACAGTGAATGCAAAATTCAATCGGATGTCCCGTTGTTTGAATTTTCTCAGAGTGAAAGCGAGACTTTTGAGATTTAAATGTAGCAACTTAATACTATACTGCATACACTGTCGAGTCTGTCGACTGGAACATCAATCTTATTAGTTGCGCACATACTAAAACTAAATCCACTTGTGCCCTGGAGTTTGTTCCGAACATCTTTTGGAGTACACATAGACTACGGGGATAAGCAAATACTTTAATATATTTTACTAGAACACAGGAAAACTGAAGGGAAAGTAAAGCGTAAATTCGGCTATCCGTGAAGTGTTTACTAACTCTATTATTTGTTGAAATACTGTCGATCTTGGAGGAATATGGTTGTATAATGTACTCGACTTCACGCTTGTCTTATTGGGATATCTAATAGGAATTGTGAACTGACGGCTTTATTTTTATCTTCGGTTACGCTTTGTGCTGATGGAATTGCGGAGACTACCAAACCAAAAAGGATTTCCTTTATAAAGTAGATTTTCTCTTCAGAGATGACTGAAGTACATGTATTCATACTCTATTCCAATGAAATCTCTTCCTAGGTTGAGCTACTCAATAAAATACGTTACAGCATCTATAAAACAGTCAATTTTCCACTTAAACGTTGGAGAAAGTCTATCAAAAGCCTAATCTCAATTCCCTACAAACCCATACACAATGTCCCTATTCTTTCAACTAAAACCAATGAATGTCTACTTATGGTGGGAGGAAAATGGATTTAAGACAACGAAATGTAATCTGACTGGTATTTCCGAAATATATCCACTTACAAGTTTAAATTTAGTATCCCATACATTACTAACTTAGGTATATTACCTCACGGATTTTGAGTGTTTTACCTCCACCATATCACAATTGTGTAAAAGGATATTGCAAATCCTCTGACTGAAGCTAAATGACAATAACAATCGACTGAAACATTTTCCTGATAAGTTGTAAGTGCACATTCAATTGTATCATGTTGGTTTTCCTTTCTTAGAGACGTCACATGCACGTCACTATTTTCACGAATGTCAATTTAGTATTGTCTACTGTTCAGAGATACCACATATTCCATCACAAAACTGGGAACTAGATTAAGTATTTGACTAAAAGTTATCTCAGTATATACGACTTAGTCCTTTGAAGCATACTATAGATGCATATAAAATATGATGATGAGTGAATAGCGAATTTAAAATCTGTTTTGAAGCTAGGTACTACATAGTCAATTCAGAATGCTTTTAGCAGATGGAAAAGATGTTTTAAAGAAAGTTGTCACTTACCTCCACACACAATGGGAGATTACTCGTTTCATCGATCTCGAGCCGTGTGAAGACAAAAATCGGTGCGGCAGTAATAACCGCAATTGAACCAGACCATGGCGATGACAACCAAAGCTTGACTTTTTCTCAATCTCGGTTTTAAAGGATACAAAATGGCGACATAACGGTCCCCTGCAAGAACGACGAGTGTATATGCAGATACCTGAGTCACAATAATAATATTATATCACAGAGATGCATTACATATTATAACATATTACTTTCATTATTAAAGAGACTTACGAAAACACACACGGCCTGAGCTGGCGTGACCACGTAGCAAAGGAATTGACCGAATGGCCAATATTGCAACAAAACAGGGATGTAAGAAAATGGTACGCATAAAACAGCCATGAGAAGATCTCCGACTGCTAGGTTGAAAATTAAGTAATTAGTAACGGTCCGCATGCGGGGAGAAGAGAAGACGACATAACAAACTAAAACATTGCCGATGACAGCAGCAATGAAAACCATATTGTACAGAATGTAAATAATAATCTGGAAACCAAGAGAAAACTGGATGGGTTCTTGGAGCATGTCCATGAGATCATCATAATATGTGCCGTTATTCCCCGAGGAGCAATCTGTCTCATTGGTAGAGTTCCAGAAACTGCAGTTTTGCACAATTTGACCCATCATGTCAACATATAGGTATCCAGACTCCGACTGTGAAATGAATTTCACATTTCTCTCCTGGTTTTCAGTCCCGTTGTGCTGGTAGTCGTAGTGCAATTGTGAAATGTGGAGCGCGTTCATTTTGTCTATATTTAGAATTTCAGGTTCATTGGAATATTGACTCGTAGTGTGGTCTTGGTCCTTAGAGAGTGGTGAAGACGAACTGAGTGAGCCAGATATCGACTCCTCCTCAACATTTAATTCGTCTTCGTCGTCTTTCCTCAAGAAATTGAATGATGAGTTCCTCTCTGCTCCAGTTTTAATAATATTGGTCGGACTACCAGGCTGCTTATTGCTAGTGAAGCTACTCCAACTCTTTCCAGGAGCAACGAGCCCGAAAAGCCCCTGAGGATAGGATAGTCTGTCGTATACGCTTCTTTCGTCAAAAAAACTCCGTATCACTTTCCCCATCACTGAGTGAAAAGAGTCTGATAGTCAAGATCCAACTTTTTCTATCTCCTTCTGTCTTTGATGTTCTACGGGTGTAATTCACTTTCCCTCGCTTAAAGTCACATTTACTCAACTCAGCTACTTCTCTTTAAGTAATGCTCACGGCTGGAAACCAACTAAAGGCTGTTGTGAGATATCCAATATGTAGCCAAAATCCTGCACTTCTTTTCAACTTTCTCGATCCGATGATCCTGTGAAAAAAAGAAATGTAAATAAATAATCAATCTTTTAAGACATGTTTATGCCGCACTCGCAAGATCTGGATATTCATGTTCTTTTGAACCTAACCCTATCCACTTACACGCTAATGCACCCTTTTGGCACATCAACTTATGAAGATATCCTACACATTATACTAAAACTTCTGACCATTTTCTTACAGGTGCCGACTGATTAACCAACTTATACCAACATATCCCAGTTTAATATATACTTTATTCTGTATCTTAAATATAACGCAATAGTGCATGAAATAGTACTAAAATGATATCTCAGTGTGTAGGAAGATGTTCTGTATTATTTCAAAGAAAACATTCTATTTTAAGTGCGGTATATATGATTTTATGAAACTGTGTTCATTGATTCTCTCTTGGCTTTAGTGTCTGCTTATTATAACCATCACTTTTAATTTGATGATGAAAGATGTCCATTCTGTCTGACTCCAATCCATAGAACTCTTACGTATGTAGGGAATAAATCTCGAATTTAATAAGTCTTCTAGCTTTTATGTGTTGGTGACCTAAATTATTCTCTTCTGTTCTATATTCCTGATCCAATGAAGTGTACCTCACCAAAAAGCAAAGATCTAATACCTACTTAAATCTATATGCTATGCTTCACATGCCAAACTTAATTTTCATTCAGTTATTAAGCCCCCTTATAATTCTATTATTCTAAGCAAATTGCTATCCTTTTCAGCATTACTACAAACACGGACGTGCTACATTCACTCTGACATACATTACAACCTGTCGGTTGTCAAAAACAAAATCTTACTGTTTTCTTTATAGAGTAGCCATACTCCTACGCATTTTATATCAGCAAACACAAAATAAGCTCTATTTCCTGTACTCCATGTATTCCCTGCAATTCAACACTCAACTATTACAAACGTCACGGGCTGGTTGCGGATCAAAACCAATCTTTATGAAGATAACTTGTTTTGTGCCAAATGTTTCAACTTTCATGCTAGAGCCTTAAGAAATTCATTTTTCAAACCTATAGTCCTGATAAAAGGAATCAAGTCGTAATCTACTAAATGTTAAACTTACGGCTGCAGTGACCATCCGTATACACCCAACAAATATTTTGTTTCTGCCTGGCTCCCTTACCAGTCTATGACATACGTATAGCTGTGAAATAATAGATTGTATTTTTGTTTGTAACCGATAATATCAGTAATTTTAAGTTCGTAGGAGAATTGGGGGTTAAAGTAGCATGTAGATTATTTGTGTTAAACATTATATGGAGGTCTGGGAGTAATCCTTATGAAAAAGTAGTTGGTAGCTCGTTTGTGATAGAAACTGAGCGAGCATGTTATTTAAGTAGGCTTCCAATTAATCTTGCTAACCTGAGCTCACGATAAAAGTATAGTTGGGCATTATCTGTTTACCTATCTAAGTGCATTATAGCAGCGGAATTTTGGTATTTGTGCTATATTTATTTAGCAGGACTATTAAAAGGGATATCATGAATTATAAGTTACACTTTGCTACTTAAGTCCTGCCCAGGTACTTTTTGCAATTGCAGCCTACATCTTTTTGCACTTTCTCGTTATATTTACTATACCTAAAGCTAGACTGATCAGAACTGCTTTCTAATGGTCTTACGTCACAATGAAGGATTTTACTGCTCTCAATCAACCGAAGGAATTTAGACATTTTCCACGCAAGTAAGTATGATCTACTAACAACGAGACAGTCTGAAGCTTTAGAAAAGCCTGCAGTTGCATTACATTTATTATTACATCGGTTCTTCGGACAAATTGCAACTACGAGTCATACGGTAGCAGCTGGGGGAATTCTGTTTACCTTCACTCCAGACGACTAGGCGGAATCTGCACGTAAAACTGTTTCGTCGAACTAACTATTTGGTGTGAGTTTTCGCTGGATTATTACAAAGTTACATTAGCCAATCTATAGAGTGTAGAATTTAGTCACATTGGTGATTACGATTAGCGCAGAAGGATGTTAGGGATGTAAGGAGCAAGTTGATACTAGTTATCGTTAACAAAGTGTAGATACGTGTAGCAACAATGCTATTCTACTTTTCACTGAATTCTTTGTTTCGGCACTTTTTGCTGATTGCGTAGTTCGTGAGAGAAAACTTTTGTTTTCCATCCTAACTGTAAAAATTCCTAATAATTGCCAGCATTACTCGAAACATCCGTCTAAAGTTAGGAGAGCTTTTGTTTAATTCTAGCTTTGCTATACCTTCAAGATTTTATTTACAATCTAACTGATTATTGATGTTCGGTTAGGATAAAGCTCTGCACTGTTCTACCTAGAGAAACTAGAGACGAGACCAAATCTGAAAAAACGTTTCGTTTAGCAGAGGTGTTAAGTGCATAACTGTGTATGGTGCTACTGGCCCGTTAAGAATTCAACAAAATGACTGTCATTGGAGGAATTTATCCTGAAGTTTTACGGAAATTGTTCTTTAATGCTCTTTATGTAGCTCTGTCCCAGTTTATCCGTTCGCAGTCTCAAAAAACACCATCATCCTCCCAGAAAAACTCTAAGCTAAGGCTAATGATGGAAGAAGACCATGTATGTGCAGCTGGGTGCCTACGGATTTACACAGGCTCGCAAAAAATGCTTGTGTATCCTAGCCTCATCAACTACTTATCACCAATGTTAGAAAGAAAGTTTTGTTTCGCTTACATTTTTATATACCTACTTTTATTTCTCCTATGGGCCTCATTTAAGTTTCATTTTATTCTATGTCCTTCATTTCAAACTTCCGGATATACTTAGATTTGGTAATAAACTTTTTAGTTCCCTCCATTATAGAAATAAACATGACATTGCTTTTCTCGTCGCTGATTTTTAACTCAAAATTGTACAGCACGATCTTACTTCATTAGCAATGAAAACATCTCTCTACAACCGAATTCTTCATCACAAGTACTCCCAAAATACTATTTCACAGGTAACACCAACTCAACCCGCGTCTCGTGTTCACAACTCCGTGCAGAAGAATCTCAGGGGGTTTACTCCGATGCGGAATGAAGTGTAACTGCAACTGACATTTTTGTTACTGTTCTGAAATGATTTAGCCCAATTCTATCTTACTTCTGTAATTACCAGAAAAAAATACTGTCCGATGTGACAAAAAACTGTCACATATGTATAGATTTATTAGTTGTGTTTCTCCAGTATTGTCTCTGGTTGCATGTGCATTTATTTTCACATGAAGACCTAGAAAGGCCAGAATACCTTAACTAAATGCTAAATTACCGACTGAACGAAAGCGTAGTACTATCGGTGACATTTGTATAAATAGTATTTCTAGCAGTACAGAAGCAAAAAACTTGCAGCAAATCAATTGAGAGAAAAAACTGCAAAAAACTTGGAGCAAATCATTTGAGAGAAATAATTGCAAAAAACTTGTACCAAATCATTTGAGAGAAATAATTGCAAAAAAAGGTTGTAGCAAATCATTTGAGACTCATTTGTCCATTTACTTTATCTTTGTCAGTTTGTTCATTGCTTTTCAAATAATAAGCATCAATCAAAGGCTTGCTCGAGACAAAAAGTGTCCCTTTCAGTAATTGGACTACTGAATCTTCGTCTGTCATGATTACAGTGAAAATATCATAGGATTATAACTTGCACGTCTGTAAAAATCCCTTAATAGCAATTTCCCCAATGTTGGTTTCGTCTTCCATTATGCCCCTACTAAATATTTGCACTAAAGGAAACAGTTCATTATGCTCACAAGTCTTGAAGGTAACGAAAATAGTGTTAAGAGTGAAAATGGAGTGCCTTCATGTCTGTCTCTATGTACATTACACCATGAATGAAACATTTGCATGAATAGCAATGTATGATTTTGTTAGTGTTCTAAGAAACGCAACCTGTCACAATGTGCGAGACATGGCAATTATTGTGTGAAAATAACATCCGTCTTTATTTTCATTTCGCACACATTCTTCTCTTAGTTGTCGATATTTTCTTCGGCAATATTCAAAATGGCTGTGCATAAATACCATTGTCTGTACCTTAGATTATATAGGTCGCCATTGCAATTAGCAATTTTTCTACTGACTGAATGCAGGATAAATACATGTTTCTGTATTACCCAAAATTGCCATTGTTGAATCTACCATGTACAAGTGTATTCAGTCTTAAAATTCTTTGTTGAAAAGATTACAGGTATTACTACGGGCTTTTATGCATTTAGCATAGGTGGTACAGTTTTCACTGCAATCTTACAAAACGGCAAATGTAAATAATATTGCAACACACATAGCAATTATCTAATTTTCTTTCCCAAATATGAAGTGGCCCAAATGGAGGCATTATTGGCGCCTACATAACCTTCGCTATACTTCATACAAAAAGTAAGACAGTATGCAAACAGTCCACTCTACTGAAACCACTGACAATACTTCATAATTCAAGGTAGGTGTGTTTGACAAAACAAGAAAGTATGTATAATTGATATCGGGCTTTCTATTGGCTATATATTGTATATATAATTTATCTAGGCATAGGCAGAAATCGATTTGTAAATGTTAAAGTCAATACTAACAACGATATTATAGTAGTTATTGCCCAAGAGATTAATACACTATAACTTTTGCAATAATTGCAATTCAAAAATCAAAAATTGCAAGTACTATTTGTATATGGACTGTATAGTAGTGGATTTGTCTGTTCAATATTGATCTTGTGGCATTATTTTTGCCGTTATGCAAGTGTGTATTCCTGTTTTGGCAGAATATGAGACGTGTGGTATCTTATGTCACAGTGCCAAATTGCCATCTTACTTCAGATGGTGGCAGATTATGTTGTTTCTCTCAAATTGGTCTTTCTTCAATGCTTTGAATTTAGAGCTACAAATATCTTGAGAGAAATTCGATTCTAGTGAGTTGTTTTATTTTAGCTAGCCTATGACTAGAATAGACGCAGTAAATATTTGAGTTTGCTACTTATAGAACTACGTAAGTGCTGTACTTTTGCAGTTTGCAATGTGAGGTAGGTAGTAGATTCTTGCTGGTCCCTTTTAATTTTGACAATGATTCCATCGCTATTTCGTGCACTACTCCTTGTCTAAACATCATGAATTCGTGAACGAACCTACTTTATCAAATGAGTTTCCTGAGCTTTGATATACGCACACACGGAGGGAATATTAGAGTGCAGTATTGTACTTCACTTATGTCTACTCTCTACCTAAGAAAATTGATTGCTTTTTATCGAAGCTATTGTTATAGCACAAAAAAATGCTTTCGTTTCCTGGTCAGTCTGTCAAACTCATATTTTAATTAAAATGCTTCTTCAAACGGAACACTGCTTTATTATAGGTACCTGCTGCTATTTGTATTGCATGCATATTTAAGGTTTATGAATGCTATAGATGCTCTTGACACAAATGTTAGATTATATAAAAGCATTACTCAAGAGTAAATGATGATACCTCAACTGCCTTCTTGGGTGACTGAAATAGCAAAGATAAATGTAAAATAGTTGTTGCTAGTTTTCTTATTTGTATTTAAGCTTTGTTTCAATACAACAACATCATTTCCTATCCGACAATGCCCGGAGCTAAAACTGAGAAGCACTCTAACAAAATAATCTATGGTCTGTTATTGTTATCTCCAAAAATAGAATGGTACAGATAATAATGTTATACTTACTTAGACTTCAAAGCCAAGTCGATCAGCGTCTGCCACGGAAGGAACGAAGTCTTAGAAAAACTTTGAGTTTGTACAGGCTTCAATGAAACTATTTGTGTTCACGTTTGTAGTTACAGTATTTTGATATGCCAACAATATCAGTAACAACTTATCAGTTTTGTACAACTTTATAGAAGACAGTTTCAATACAGCAACTTAAATCAGTAGGAATATGAATCACATCAGTTTTTAAATAATATTCTGTNATCAGTAACAACTTATCAGTTTTGTACAACTTTATAGAAGACAGTTTCAATACAGCAACTTAAATCAGTAGGAATATGAATCACATCAGTTTTTAAAAAAAAAATGTAGTGTAACATTGCACGAAAACCTAAGTTAAGTTTGTGCTTCACTTAATTTGTCTATATAGCTTCTGACGAAGTAGAAAAACAAGACCGGTAAAAGTAATTGGAATAGTGTGTTTGATATTTGATTGAGGATAGTTAATTTGGAAGAATATTTTTCCAAATGATTGGTTGTATTTATTCTTGGAAACTAATGGGAGGTCAGTACACTTGGCAGGACGTTGACACGTAGAGAATATAACTGACAGTAATTGTCTCATTAGCTGGACTGAAGTTCAGCAGAGATGCAACTGGAATCTTTCGGGTAGTAATGCTGGGACACTACTGTTGAGAAATGAAGGAAGAACTGTCATAAACTTAAACGGTGCCTGCAGAGACAGCGACTGTGTCTGGGAATATAGAATAGAAATAGGAGAAAGTCCTGTGGAGTCAGTAACTACTATGTACAGAGAATTTGGGCACAACAGGAGAGCACAAGTTCTCGATCCGAATGATTGGTATGAAATGAGAGTGAGATCCAGTTCCACTTGCATTAAGTAGCAAGCTACGAGTGTACTACAACCGAACGGGAAATGTTGAAATTCAAAGTGAAACCGAACTGGGCGAATAAGCACTAGACTCAACAGATACACGATGTGAAGGAGGTAATCTAATGTAATGTAATACATTTGTACCTCATCCTATAGGTACATTCCGCAGGTAATCCAATCTAGCAACGTAAATACCCAATCTTTTTCGTAATTTGATCAACAATAATTGCAGGAACTTGGGAAAACGGCAGGCAAAAGTTAGGGCAATGTTCAGTTTCTTATTTCTTCTATTTCCGTTCTCTGAATAAATGTCAGCGTGGTCAGAATTTTGGAGAAAGGATGTACAGCTATTTAGAATTATTATTGAAAACGGATTGCATTACAGATGCAATTGGTTTATTTGTCTGTGGGTAATCCTCCTGAAGAAGATCGCTTAAGAAAATCATTTCTTTACTTGTGTAATGCAATGGGATAGTTAGTGGGAGTTTAGGAGAAAATAATAGTATCAAGAGTAATTGTAGGATTTCCAAAGAATTGCATGGAAGGCTGAGTTGAGGACTGATTTTCTGTGCATATGCAGAAAAAAAGGTATGTTTGGTCTGTGTCAGGTTCGTGGTGAGTCTGGTGGAAAGCATCAGTTGTTGGTTCTACTTCTAATGCAATTCAACTTCATCGGTTGCCCTACTCGTCTTTTCTTTTTGTTGGTAGTTGGGTCGGTGTTGGTGGAATGTGACGGGAGGTATACACACTTCGTCTACATTTAAGTACATACTATATGGTATAATGCAACTAACAGGAGATTCCGATTTTCCACGTTACAGTACATTCATCGCTTGCCAACCAAAATGCGACCAAACCAAACCACCGGCGCAATTTCCTGTACGTCCCGTTCCCACAACAAAACTAGTAGACTGTTAGTCAGACCTTCCCCCAGTCTCTATATTTCCGACTCCTTCCTTTATATGTGCATTCTATTTCAACTGATGTCTCTATCACAGGTTTCTAACTATCTCTCTAGTTTCTGCAACTGTAGCAAAGAACCAGCCTTTTCTCCCTTTTCCTTCAAACTTTCTTTTTTCTGTCGTCACATTCACATCATATATACCGAGTGCTTTTCAATTTTTTCGTATACTTATCTGTCATTCCACTGCCCTAATAAAGCTAATTTTACAACGAATTCACAAAGAATTTCTATCACTACACAAAAATAAACATTCCGAAACTTGTATCGTAGAGTACAAGCTCAGATTTCACATTTACATGCAGATAGTTGAAGATAGTAATGCATTTATTACCAATCCAAGCTTGCAATTCGTAGAATTCGTGATCGTCTGAGAAGAAACATTAGCTATAATATTTTTCCACATTTGAGTCGTGATTGCATTTAGTGCACAGAATAAGAATGTAATGCGTAATTGTGAATAGGCATCATAACCCTTTGATAGTTGGGGAAAGTACAGCATTTGCCATCTGAGAAATGCTAATGATACGAAATAATTCGGCCAATAATCTTCAGATCAATGTTTACCATTTACTCTGACTGAATTTCTAACCTATAATGTTGCATTCCTTGGAAAC
>JABASH010003250.1:0-17069 GCA_019776445.1 Tomocerus maximus | reverse complement strand
CTTATTGAATTTACAGTGCAGAAAGCAGAATGAGCAGTTGCCGACTGCTTATTGCAATATACGACACTATTACGATTACTATGTAGTGGGGACACAATTTTATGGAATACTGAGACTTTTGATATTTCGCATATTCCCATCACACAGAATGTCAGTTTCTATCTCACTCACTAAGATTCCAACAACTTCCAGTTCCAAATTCCAATCCAACATCAAATAATTTGTGAAGAAGAAAAGATATTTTAGTAGTTAGTATATTAGAGAAGTGTTCTATTGTCTATATAGACTATAGACTTATTTTATTATATAGTATGATATATATATATATATGAGTTTCTGAATAATTTTATTTTTATCTGGGGTACACCCGAAATCGGTTGGAGTGGAGGAAGTGGGGTGTAGTGGTGACAAAAGACTTAAATAAAAAACAGTTTAAAAAGCGGTATGTGGAACAGTGACTTGGAAAAAAATTAAACAACATTTGGTACATTATGGTATGACATTATGGCTTCTTTTTCCTTTATTTAGCAATTTATTTAGCTACCTTTAGGACAACGTAATCTAACTAATCTAACTATCGAACGAAGTTAACAATTTTGTGTAGAATGTTTCACATTTTTGGTAATAAAAGTACTGAGAAGAGAAGACATGACACAATTATTCCAAATCCCAGCCCATGTTTTAATTAACATGGCAATTGGCATACAATTTTGGCCGTGTGTGTGGCACATGGACGGCCAAAATTAAAGAAATGAGGAAGATTGTAGAAATATTATGTATAACAATGCTTAAAATTCATGCAGCCATCAGTTTTAGTATATAATTATGTCTCTGCACTGTGTCCAAGTTAATATTAATAACAATACGTTTGCTTTGACTTTGACCTTGTCCTACAGTCCTAGACATAATCTTGTGACAAATTACCAGTATTACGTAAAGTCTGTAGTATCAAAGTATAAATGTTAAGTAGTATACATTGTTTGTACATCGAAACTCGAAATATAACACTTTTAAATATGTAATAATCGTAGTTGAAAGTGTAGATGCATCTTGAGTCCAGAGTCCAGAGTCTAGATTCTAGATGTCTATTCGTCTACTTGTCAATTGGTGCACAGTATTCATTGTTCAGTATACTGCTGTGTTGAATGTCATTATAGTTATACGCTCGTGAACAGTACAGTGCGGACGGGACGGACAACTGTCTATCTATTTTATTCCATATCCATTTTAATGTACATGTACAACTACAACACTCGTATTATTCACGTACACACAGCTTACAGCTTAAAGTTTTGTCTCGATACATGGAGAACCTAGTAATTTGTGCTTGTGGTGATTACTTTGATTGCTATGTGTTTGTTCATATCATCATATCAATACTATTAGGTGTTTGTTGAGTGGATGAGAAAGTGTGATCCTATCCTATATGACGTGACCTGATTTTTGGTTTGTGTGTTTAATCAGACAGATAAATATCATAACTGTAATCGTAATCTGTATAAAGCGAAGTGATTATTTCTGGCCAAGCTTATTTTCTTATTGTTCAGTATTTATTTTGCAATGGAATATGTTATATTCTTCTGCCTGCAAAAGCGTGGGTGGAAGGTGGAATGGAAACATAAGTCTCATATATTTAATATTAGTAAATAAGTCATCATGATGTTCAGCCGTACGTACTACGTACATACATATATGGTACATAATATACACTCAATCCGTTTTTAACATAACAAACAGACACGTAAGTTGTTAGGTAGGTGTATTATAGGCAAAGCTGAATCTTAATAAGTCATTTTTTACACAATATTATGATTCATATTATCACAACTCAAAACTGAATTCATTCACGTTGAGCACGTTGCATATGATCTCTATCTATTCATGCCTATATCTGTGTACCTTAAATGATACATCTTTTTTGATTGAGCTTCTTCTGTTCGAAAGTAAAAGTAGCGAACACGTATACCTTAAACCGCCTGTGTCTGTTTCATTGATCTCTACATCTCTACTCTACATTCTAAATTATACTGTTTAATTATCGTATAATCTTATAAACATGACTCTATGCTATGCTCTGTACGATTTGATACATACATCTCTGCATAATAAGTATATATAGTATAGGATAACAAAAGTCACTCAAGGTTTCATTTTACTTGACCTTTGGTCTTAGGAAAAGGTCTTCTATTATCATAATACGATATGAATTATTATATGCAGATCTGTAGGCATTGATCAAACGATCTCTTTTCAATAGCTATCTCTATTAACCCAATTTTGTGCTTGTGCGTCAACAGTAAATATAAATCATTGGACGAGAACCAAGAGCGATATACCGACACAATGAAACTAAACAAATGGAATATTCTTCGTTCCAATCTTCGGCTGTAGACCTTGCTTAAGAGGAATTAAATAATAGATCCTTGGATTCAGAGAGTCCATAAATATTTTAAAACAACTTAACTTATCGTATAATATTGTATTGAAAGCTGAATAAAATAGAAACCCCTCTTAAGTGAGAAGAGTATGTATCAGTAGATTTCTATTTCCACACACGGACACAATCCCAACATTTTGTGACCTAATCTGTTCAATATTATAAATTCTAGCTACTTCAAAATTTCTATTTCTCTGAACACCTGTCTGATTTTATAATACCAGAACGCGACACTCTGATGAAACAATAGCTTTATCCCAAGTCCCAGTCCCAACAACATAACTACAAAATTGGATTCGTGAAGGTACGCATGATTTCTTTACGTATATACATATATATATATGCATTCTATACTTTTATAATGATAACGAAATGTACCTTGCAGAAAAATCAAGACTGAAGAAAGTGATTATCTCATTTTAAAGAAAAATGGTCAACACAAATGCTACTGCAGAGTTATCTTGTCCCATTGTAAAATTTAAGAATTGTACTTTATTAAGAAATCATGAACTGATACGGGATGACTTATGGGTGAGCGGCTCAAAAATTATCGACCCTGAAGATTTATTTTACAACCAAAGAATTTTACCAGATAAGCAGATAGATTGTAGGGGAGCCATAATTTCTCCGGGCTTCATCGATGTACAGTTAAATGGTATGTTGTCCAAAATTTTACCTTTCACTACTGATGTTGTAGCTTTAGTTTGTCTATTAATTAACATCAAATTACAAACACAAAATATAACTATACTATTTCTAGGGGGCTTTGGTGTAGACTTTTCGTACGATATCGACACAGTACAAGAAGGAATTCTGAAGGTGTCCAAAGGAATTCTCGCCCATGGTGTTACATCTTTTTGTCCAACTCTTGTCACATCCAAATCTGAAGTGTATGATAAGGTATATACGTCACACATGTGCATGTAGTCTGAGATGACCACAAAATCCAATCCATTTAACATACGAATTATGTTGCATACACGGTCAATCTAATCTATCTTCATTTCTATGACGGATACCAGTTTAGCAAATGAAAATAATTACACTTTTTTATGTTCAGGTTCTTCCATTTCTAAAAAGGAAACCTGGAAGCGAGCTTGGTGCTGAAGTTCTGGGCGCTCATGTGGAAGGCCCTTTCATTAATCCTGGGAAAAAGGGGGCTCATGACCGTTTGTCCATTCAATCGCTTGATGTAAATAGTGAACATTCTTTAAAAGTGTCATTAGTACCTTTACCATTTATTACTGAATTTTCTCTATCTTTTTCTTTACCTACTTGAGTTAAAAACTATGTTAAATGGACTTAACTTAAATTGTTGGTTATTTGATTTAAGGGAATGGATTCTGTCGTACGAGTTTATAAACATCTTGACAGTATAGCAGTTATCACAATAGCTCCAGAACTTCCAAACGCGATTGACGTGTGTCGTGCTCTCACCGAAATGGGAATTGTTGTCTCTGTTGGTTAGTCATATTATTTCATGAAAAATGTATTTTCGTACTTAGAATTACTTTATATAATTACTGTAAATACCTTATATAGGACATTCCATGGCAAATATTGCTGAAGCAGAAAAAGCGGTTAACAATGGAGCAACTTTCATTACTCATTTATTTAATGCGATGTTGCCTGTAAGTAAATATGTCTATCAATATTATATGATCATAGAACAGTCAGCTAACAGTTAACTTTTACAGGCAATCTTTTGTTTAATTGGTTTCAGTTTCATCATCGGGATCCTGGGATCGTAGGCTTACTTGCTTCAGATGAAATTCCCAAAGGTCAAACTATTTTCTATGGAATTATTGCTGATGGAAACCATACACATCCGTCCACTACTAGAATTGCTTATCGAGCGTATCCACAGGGTATGAAAGGAGAATTTTCTCCACAACTATTACGTATACATAATAGACATACCACAGCTTCAAGACAAATTAACTGGCATATTGATATTTTGTCCTTGGGTTTGTAACATTATTATATCTGATTTGCACAGGAATTGTATTGGTGACAGACGCATGTTCTGCTATGGGGTTGAATGAAGGTCTGCATCATATTGGACAGCAGAGTATAGAAGTAATAGGAACTAAAGCTCTGGTTCAAGGAACAGAAACATTAGCTGGAAGCGTTGCTACAATGGTTTCTTGCATCCACTACTTTTGGAAAACTACAAGTGGGTTTACTTCGTGTCTATCGCTCAATACCATTATTATAGTCATAGTCATAATTATTAATTATTACATATTATGTTACTTTATATTATAATATCTACTACTTATTGGTTTGGTATAGATTGTACTTTGGTTGAAGCTTTGGAAGCTGCAACAGTACATCCTGCTAAACTAATGAAAATCGAAAAATCAAAAGGAACACTAGACTTCGGAACAGATGCTGATTTCGTTATGTTAAATCCTCAAAATGTTGATGTAATATCTACATGGATTGCTGGCCGTTGTGTTTATCAAAATTCAGAATGATTTTAGCATTACTTTATTACGATTTATTTATCCATTTCATTGACCACTAATAGCGTTTGTTAAATCGATAAAACGAATGTAAATTATTGTTGTAGTAGTTTCACTCAGAATACTAATAACATCTCTTAAAACAGTAATGGTGCTACAGAGTGCTACATATTTAACATTTAGCGTGCTTCCTATTTGTATATAGCAGATAATTCTGTACTTAATTTATAAGCAGTTTGCCCGTACAAATCTTTTCGTGAACTAAAGTAATGTATTATTGTCGTTTTATTTCCCACTCCTTATTCTGTCAATATTATGACATCCTATGATTACTGTTGCATAGTTGTGTTTGAATATAGTTTTTAAAATGAAGTGATAGTAAAATATTTTACATCCTAACATGTTATTCTCTATACCGACCTTTGACTAAACCTGGGTTATCACTGTTTATTATTATAGAACGTTATGTTCCAGTAAAATCATTCAATTCATTCATTCAAACTTCCTTGGCATAATATCGGTTAGGAAGAATTTGGTTTTCGGTTCCCATTTGGAATTAATTTTGTAAATTATTCCAAATCCGAAATATTTTTCTTGGTTATTCGAAGAACTGGGGATCCATCCTCTCCCTGTGCATAAGAAAATCTGGCACGGATTTATTTAAAATAAAATTAACTTAGCAACTAATAGCTACATATTAGTTACGGAGCAGTGTATTTTACTTTTTTATTTAGGCGCATTTCATTTTCCATAATATAATGGCGTGGGTTTTGCAGCCGTTTTTGCCCGGTTTACGACGATTGGAGTAGAAAATTGTCATTGAACACACGCTAACCGAATGTGGTTCAAGGAGGCTGTATGTGTACAGACTTGACTACATCACAGTGGGTAAGTTTTGCTTTTGGTAACCTTCAATTCGTCAAATTGGTGCCTCATCTTACAGTTGATAGTACGTGATGTATTTATGAAATCGGGTATATTACTTTGTAGATTAACAGAATAACGAGGTTTAGTTGAGATGGAAAACGGTCAGGATGAGGATGATGATAAGAAAGATCAGAAGGGTAAGAGGAGACGTTCTAAAAAGAAGAATCATGAGGGAACAGGTGAAATACCAGAAATTACCAAGCACAAAAAGAAAGAGAAAAGGGCAGCTTCTATAGCTTCTGGAGATGAACCTGTCCCCGACCAAGAGTCAAAGGCTAAAACGAAGCATAAGAAATCTACATCACTGGATTTGCCACCTATTTTATCCAAGGAGGAGCGTCGGATCCTGAAATCAAAAAAGAAAAAAAAATTAACTGCAGATTTAGCGAAGACTGATAAAGGTCCTGATAAATTTCTGCCTTTAATTTACGACCCCAGGAAAAAGACTATTCCGGAGCCGACCTTAGATCCGCCGCCTCCTCCCGTGACTCATAAGCCTAAGCCTAAACATCAGGAACCTCCACCACCACCTCCACCACCATCAGTTGTTAAGCCTGTTAGTAAATGTTAATTTCCATCGCACTTCTGATAGTTAGATACTAGATAGTAAATCATTTATGATATAGAATACCATAGAGTCCTATTCAATATTCAATCCAGAAAACGCGAGTTGGTTAATTTACTTATCTCTCCATTGTCTCTATATTTTAGAAGAAAGATGAGCCATTAAAGAGAGATGAACCTAAACCTCTTGATGACTTTACTGACATGGTTCAGAAGCTAAATACTGAAATTGATGTATTACTTGGCAAATCTGCTAGTCCTCTGGAAGACAAGACTCATGACTCTAGACAAGAAGATAGAGCTTTTTTGAAATTGGAAAATTTCGCTATTCCCCAACAAGAAAAGTTGCTGCAACTTCTTTATTCATCTGGGAACGAAACTCGCCCCTGTCATTTTGGCGGAAACATGTATCAATATTATAGCAATGTACTTCGATGTTTCACTCCTATCAACATGCAAGGGAGATATCGAGGACAAGGCTTATTTTCAAAGAGTATGACAGCCATTGATGTCAGCAAGTAAGAAGTGGAATCTCTGAATGATTTTAATTTAACATGATTTTGCATATTAGCGTTAAGTGAATCTTGTTAGCAAATTACTAAGACTAAAGTCAATGAACCAGGGATTATTTTATGTATCCAGGGTCGGCTTGAAATCTGAAGAAACACAAGCGAGTCTGAAAAGAAAAGATGGTTTGCAAAAATATGAAAATTACTATTTACTTATCCTTACCCTTTTGCCAATTAATGATAGCCCGATAGACGTCTATCGTCCATCCAAAATGTTATGACAAGTGTTGCGAAGAACGATGTACAATAATGATACTTTGTACTATATCTGTAGAAATCCTGGATCATGAAACAGACAAATTTGCATCTGTAGCAGTTGACGACGAGCATTATCTATTTTTGAGACAATTGTGGAACTTTCATCCATCTTCGCTGCCTGTGTCAATGACATACGAAAATCTTTTCGCTATGGTCCCAGTTATGGAAGATCTATACCTAAGTAAGGAGTTACATTAAGATACTTAATATTATTCCTACATTTACGATCAAAATGTAAACATTCCAAGTTATATTTTTGTACGCAATTTTTAACTTAAGAATTCTATATTTATAAGAATAATTGACAAGTTATTTGCTATAGCGTACGCAAGAAGAATAGGCAAAAGGCATCATGTTACTGAGGAATCAAAGAAGAGATATGATGGATTAAAAGAAAAACTCGAATCCTACTTAAAGTTACTTCTAGAGCCAATTCCATTGCTAGAAAAGAGAGATCCTCGTTTGTTAATGAACGAAGAAGAGTTGCTTAGTTCTGTTATTGCAGATTACGGTGCGACAGAAGAAGTCTTTGAAAGATTTAAGAACAGCAAGAGTCACGAATGTTTATTGATTAAGGATCGTCATTATCATGACTTAATGGTAGATACTTTGGAATATCGTCAGGAACTGGAATCTGAACGCTTTCAATTGTACTTAGACAAATGATCGGTGGAGTGGATTTACATCAACTATAAGCACTAACTAGATTTTAGGTATGTACTATGGGTACTTAAATTACTTACATAAATGTACTCCTTTGAATTATATTTACTTTTACTTTCGGGGTACTTGAATATTACTACCCTGCAAAATACTTTCATCTTTCGTTTTCGTGTACTTGTTGAGCAAATGTTATTGAAATCGTTAATAAATTGTGTTTGTGTTTTGTATTATGAAAGAAACTGAAATCTGAAGCAATTCTCAGCATTCGCTATTATGAACAATATGCATTTGTATTAGAAGTTTCATCCGATGCGCTTTGTTTACACCGTTTCACTATATAGTGTAGTATAGTTTAGCTATCTGCAGTCTCTCCTACCCATTCAGTTAGCTATCATGAAGACTGATAAAAATATCGAATAAGAAATGTCAAGGACTAGTTTTGTCTCACCAATGGTAAAACATTTCCCCGCCCTAACGATATAGTCAACAAATGATTGCTTATTAATAAGCCAGGCTTAACTTCGTTCGAAAAACTCATCTATTATGTATTTGTCTGGCATGTTTTCACCAAGCTTTCACTATCCTCCTTTTCCAAAAAACATTCATTTGAACAATGATTCCAATATCATGTGTACTTAGCGGATAATTGCTAATCAGGCAGCAAAATAGCAACACGCTATTAGCATCATGCATAAGCCACGTGCACACATTTTACTATTGGCGTATTAGGAGTTAGGAGAGCTCAGGGTTCGCTATTACTTTGTTTTTATCGTTTTTACTATAAATGAAGAGAACTTTATTGACAGACTGTCATAATTACTTTAGTTCTCTGTTTCGAAATAGAATAAAAGCCTTGATTGAACTGTAATAAGCATAATATATTATTAGCCATACTGTTAGCTACTACTTATAGTGGACTTGACTTGGATGGATACTGGATACCTATGCATTTTGATGTTTGTATGGTAATAATATGGTACACCGTAGCCAGCCCAGAAAACGGTCAAAGCAAAACTGGAGGAAGCTAAAGGATAAGGATTTTCTTCCGCTTCAGTTTTATTAGTCACAATCACAATAAAATAGTTTTCCCGAGTTTCCTTCCGCTGAAGGTACTGCTTGAACCACTGTTACTACTGCTACAATTCAATCTAACCCGAGTGAAAATGACAATCGAAGTGGAATGTGGAGTGTGCTAAGAGTCCGAGAGTCTATGTACATAGAAGGATATATCTGGCTGGACTGAAGGAGACTAAATAGTTAAAGGTAACCTAAATTAAAAGTTAATGAGCTGGAGTTGATCACATACGTTAGTGTCTCTCTATATGCCTTCCTTTATGTACCACGTTGAACCATATATGCATTTTTAATGAGTAAATGCAGTAAAAAACATTCTTTATCTGATTATTTTCTATCGTACTACTACTACTTACCTACACAATTTTTCTATGCACTTTGCCCGTGTTTCATACAGTTGCATTGTTTAATGGATTTTGTCAAATGACAAATTTTTACATTTTTTGAACTCAGACCACAATTTAATATGTACAATGCACGTGTGCAGTTAGGAAAAAAACTAATTCCTGTTGCAATATTATCCTTATACGTTGTACTACATACTTATACTAATACTTATACTAATAAAGATATTCTGGCTTGAGAGATAATTTAAACCTATATGTGACCTATGCCATGGACGATGCAATTTTGACTACAATGCAATGTGCAAGCACGTATGCAATGCACTGTATACTGTATTACATAAACCTATGTATAAACTCCACTCTGGGTTAGCATCTTTCGAAATTAAACTTAATAATATTGGTGCCCAAACCTTTCGAAATTCAATAACAGTACTGGGGGCCTATAGTTCGCATCAAAATTTTGCTACCTGAATGATAGACAAGTTTCTCACTAAAAGTGGCACTTTTGGGCCGACATGCAGAATCACCGGTACTGGCCACGCACAGACAGGCAAATCCACATTGGATGGCTGTTTGTTACCCGAGGACAAAATTTTCATGAGATCATGATTGATCAACAATTTTCCCCCGTTGACAAAAACGATGAGTTACTGAAATGAGCTAGTGGAATGGCTTGCTATAAGGATCTCACCTCGCTCAATATCTTTGTGTGAGGCATCTCATGTCGGTGAGGCAAAGCATCAATGC
The DNA here is from genome assembly GCA_019776445.1 of Tomocerus maximus. Taxonomy (NCBI): domain Eukaryota; kingdom Metazoa; phylum Arthropoda; class Collembola; order Entomobryomorpha; family Tomoceridae; genus Tomocerus; species Tomocerus maximus. Next base: position 7,015 of record JABASH010003250.1, on the reverse strand, counting down.
ATTAATAAAAGAAAAGAACAGACAGTTGATTTCTTTAACCACATCATGCACACCCCAGAAATTTAAACAACAAAAGAAAAAATTGGAACTACATTATTTGGAACAAAATAAGGATTAGTGTTTTGTTCATAAGACCATGGGCAAAATTCTAGCCGGAAAATTAGGAGAAGTGGTTCGAAAAGTGACGTAAACGGGTAAATATAAAAGTTGTTTATGGATTTTAAGCTCCAAATCGCTTGTTGTTATTGTCCCACTTTAGTTTAGACAGCATAGTACTAGGAATAAAAGATCAGGAAAAATGTAATGCTGACTAAAAGACGTCTACTGAGCCAATACATTGCTGAGACGATTTCTTCGGTTACATTAAAAATTCATGCTGTACACTGATTCACCTGAAACTGAATATTTACGTACATGTACATTAGTAGGCCTAATGAGCGGGGATTAATTACTTATGGAGACAGCGGAGAGAGTACATATGAACTATTGCTAATAAATACATACCAAACATTAACTGATCTACGGTGACTATGTCCTATACCTATCTTTCAAATTCAACAGAAAAGGTAAAAATAGTAACCTGACGCTTTAAAACTAGGTTATAACTTCGGCTACCGGGTACCAATTTATATATCCTCTGATTTCAACTGCAGTGTAATGAATTTAGGTTTTCATGCTATGGGTAAAAAATATTAATGATTTATGATATTCTTGACCAGAATGAATTGTTATAAATATTTTACCCTAACTTGCTTAAGTTTCAAGTCTCAGTTTACGAAGAAAATTGCTTTTTTGTGGATTCAGTCAGTAATGCTTAGTTGAGTAGATATTTAATGTAGTGAAATTACAAAAATAGTAATCAAATCAGAGAGTATTTCTATTGCGATGTGCTAGCAGTAGTGCGTAATGTAATGACAGTTGACTATTTTTAGTATACTATTTTTTGTTTTTAACTAAATAGTAAAAGAAGGACATTTCTTAGAAAGTTACTTTGCCATCTGCAATTCGTGCTACGGACGATATGCAAGGCAAGCAGTGAGTGAATGGATGTTATCCGTCGAAATGGAAAAGCCGATGAAATTGACTTTGATTCTAAGCAAGTCAAGTCCTCACGTCACGTCAACTCACATCAGCCGGCTCAACCAAACCTGAGGAGGAGAAAAGACAATAGGAAATCGATTGAAATCCATCTGTTAAATAAATTAATGTGTTGACTACAGTGGCATTCTACTGACAGCTTTATTGTCAATGTCCGCCTCCTCAAGCCTACATGTCCGTAGAGAAACAAAGAATTAAAATGAAACTACTTACATACTTGTATACACAGAGCATCCGCTGGTTGCTGACTACACTTTCAAAGTTTCAAATTAAGGAAAATATTTTACTAAAATGCAAATAAAGATACGTCTATCGTCTGCCATATGTATTGCTTAATTGTTTATGTAAAATATTTATAACTTACCATTCATTTCAGTGCAGTGTAACCTTCAACCTTTCAATTCAAAGGACGTCATACTATTATTGCACAATAAATTATCTATCCACCCCTAAAACAATTAATGATCAATATATGTAGGTACTTATATGTACTTCTAAGTCTATTGACATATAACAGCTATCTTTTTACCCCATAAGGCTGTATGTAATAATGTTTTGAAAATTCACTCAGAACGGAGTGATGAATATATTATCTGTAAAGCTGGTTCTAAAGAAAACTGACCTAAAAGGGTAATTGCATTGCACATTGCTTAGAGTGGACTAAACATTTACGGCGCTTTTTTACTACCATGACAGGGATCCATATTTGCATGCGTATGCTGCGGTCTGCCGTATAGTACAGCCTTCAGCTCCCGCCCCACACATCTCTGTAACTGGAACAATTATTTGATTTTCCCATTCTCCATTAGACGTGCCCCAATTTATCCAAAAAAATTAGAATTTCAAAAAATGATTATCATTTCTGATTGCCAGATTCAGAAGAAGTCATTAGGGAAATTTTTGACAGTAGGTCAACTACTGCCTCTTTCTATATAGCATGGTTTTCTTTTCATTGTTAATTATCATATCACGGATCATTTTGATGATAGTGTACTTATTTATCCAAACTTACATCACAAAAGGGCAAGGAACAATAGAATGAAAGAAAAGCAAATCAAATTGTCCGATTATAGCATGGAAGAATTTTGAGGATTTGGTAATATGATAGAAATGTGGTTTCGAAGTTAATATGAAGATTATGTCTTGTCTATTCATTGTCAATGCATTACACAATCCATTCGGCATAGGTACTTAATCTACTTAGTACATGCTGTTGTCTTGCAATGTCCGATAGAATGCAGTGTATTAAGTATTAACATCGTCGATATTATTATTCTGCACTTGTAAACCTGCATTTTTTCCTGCATAACCAACTTGCTATTCCAGGAAAGGAAAGCCATAAGTTATTTCTTTATTTCCAACCAATACCCGTTGGTAGGAACAATTTACGCCGAGAATCGAACTACTTGCTGTAAAAGAAGCTTGTTCCATAGGAGATTCATGCATTGTTTAGAAATTTCTGTGCGTCCTACCATGCATACTCTAGAGTACATGGTGGTATGAGGTATGAGTAGTCCGATTTGCATTACGTGAGTTGGAAATTAAACTGCCAATGATTGGATGATAAATATGTGAAAGATACATTTCGGTAATCGGTAATCACATCCGTTTTCGGTGTATTGGTGCAGTGCAGACAGTACAGAGTATTAACTGATGCTGTGGTAGCCAATTATTTAACTATACTAATCCTTCTGTATCTACCTGGACCTGCTGAAATAGACTGGATTCTGTCTTTAGATTTATAGATATCTCCCCTCTTGGAAAGGGTCAATCGTTTTTTAATTGAAAAGACTGATTTCTGCCTTTTTCAAGCAAATAAATTACAAAAAGGTGGTAACGGTTCTCTACAAATGTAGATGACATAAAAATGTTTACTGCATGAACTAATATTGACATGACCATTACTGTTGTAAGAGAAAGTGCTATAGAAAAGCTTCAATGATTTCCGAGCTTTTCGGGATAATGTGTCCACTCATCGTAATTTAGTCCTCGAACTTCGTATTTACATCAGGTTAAACAATCTACTTATGCCAACACTTTCAGAAACCGTCATACTGGAAACTCGAACATAAATGTTTATCAAATGTTAGTGCAATAACATAATAGTCAGAATGTATCTTTGTTCACCGTTTTATTGCGGAGAGCGACGAATACTAAGTATCAGGAAATGGCATCCACATAAAATCAGGAAAATGTGACAATATCCCTTTTATGGTTATTTATACTACAGATCACATTTACTGAATTTACTTCCATCCACTGAATTAGGTATTATGAGAGTGTCGGAAATCGCATCGCATTTCTGGATGCGTCTCTATCGAAATTTCATGCCAGAGCTGGATCGGCTTTGGAATCTATTTGCTCTGCATTTAGAGTTTTCTAACTGTTTCAGACGAGGAGAGTTCCAGCAGCATTAAATATTGTAACTACATGGAAATATAATTTTGGGCCATTGCAGTTCAAATGAATAACAAGTTTCCTTTCTTACGAGTGTCGAACCACTGAAGGTTCTATCAATGCGACGCATTTAGACACAAAGTTCTGACTAAGTACTAAGGTATATTTGTGTTGGCAAATGGGTGTAAACCTCTTCTTTTTATTACTTGTTTATTTATGCATAACAAGTAGACATGTAAGTGCAAATATACAGGTCTTGTAGGTGTTAAATGACATTATTGTAGTTCTTGTACTAAATATAGTACGTTGCAGTTTCTGTAGTTCTTAATTCTTTCATTCCACTCCAATTGAGCCGAAGAATAGAAGGACGCGGCAAACAAGAAGCTAATTTGGCCACAGAAAATTAAGATACGGTTTATTACTTTACTGTCCTTAATGACTCCTTCAAATAAATGTGTGACGAGTTACGCGAGCTACATATTCTGTCTGTACATATGTGTACAGAAGTAGAGCACTTGACAACAAAGGAGTTTTGTTTCCTTACATGTGTAAACATAGAAGCTCTTGTCTATTGTGTCTATTCAATTCCTATGTGCTTATTAACACAAATGAAATATTGGGGAACAAGGCTGACAGTCATAGTGCAAAGGGAAAGTGGCCAGTTTTAGTGCATAATAGAAAGACAACACAATGGCCAATAGGAAAGGAAAATAAACTGCAACATTTGAAAAATTGTTCTATTGTGCTGATTATTCGTTTGCGGACTTATAATGGTATGCTAAAACGCATATGCCTTAGCTATATATGCATGCCTGATGCATTTAAGCGTTTAGAAATTCTACACACGTAAATATACAGATAGTCATATAGAAATGGTGAATCTATAGGGCTTTGCTTGCCTACATACTTTATTGGCTTATTTTGGTACTCTGCATGTGAAAGTATGCTATGTATATTTGTTGACTGCCACTAATAACGAATATTGGGCGAGCATTTCCTAAAATGTATGTATTGAAGGAGCTGTAATGACATAATAGATGCCTATAGCAAAGTAAAGTGTGCTTATTGTCAGAAAATCCCTCTCTGTAATAAGTAATAGATAATATGCGTCTTCCCCTCTGTTTCTCGAGTCTTAAGTTTGTAATAGATTTAGACACAAAGCACTAAAGATAGTCAAGAAAATGTGGCAGTAGGAGTTGTATTGTCTGTGAAGTGAAGCATAACAATTGAATTGAATTTAAGGAAGGTCCTTGCAGCCCACCTACAAACTTCAACACAGACCTACGTATTCCTAATAATTTAATAAACGCAAATGCTCCACGTTTCCTTCATGTAAATGTGCTTTTACACATTATAGAAGGCAACTTCAAGTAGAAATACATTTTAGACCAGATAGCACACTTTTGTCTGAAGAAAACTCATGCAATGTACCAAGTTACTGACGAGGGAAGTAAACTTGCTTATAAACTGCATTTTTCCTCCACGCTAGGAAATATTAGCAAAATTTCACAGAAATTGGAGAGGTTTGTTGATTTCGGCTTCTATCTCTAAAAACATCCAAACGATCAAATTGACCTGAAAAAGTTTTACAATTTTGGAAAGTTGAACATCTACCTACGGCTGTAAAATGTTTCCAACACTTTCCGAAACATATTTCTAGAGAAACTTTCAAAGTTAAAAATAAATAAAAAATCTGACGATTTTTGACTTTTGATGATGTCATCCGTATTTTCACCCTAATGAGTCACTTTTACAGTCCCAGTACTTCAAATTACCCAAAGCAGGTCCTGTTCTTCCCTTGTAAGTCACATTACCTATTTGTGCAACTGTATAATGTTAAAGAAACGGAGACAGAGCTTAAGAGGGAGTGTATACCTAAAGTTGGGTGAATTGGGCTGAGTACAGGTAAAAGTGTGTACTGTGGTCGCAGTGTGTGTCAGCTAAAAGGCAGAAGAGTTGGAAGGCATTTCAAACGCCCCTTATTTATCATATATGATGCCCGCTCCCGTTTACACCCGCCTCACTCCAATACATTCGCTCTATATTTGCTGTCCTACGTATTTCTGCCTTCTTTACTCCACTCTGTGCTTTCTTTGCACAAGGAACAGAAGAGAACTGTGTCGGGAACATGACAGAGTACATTGAAGCTTGATTACACGTTATACAATTCGGAAGATAACATACGTAACCTATCCAGAAAGAAAGCCGCTGCTAGACAACTCATGTTCTGTCTTCTCTAACTTCAGTTTGACTGGAAACAAATGAAACGAAAACTCTTGTCTGTCTTCCTATCTTTTTGTGTCCTGGAATTTTTATAAACATGCATTCTACTTATTTGCTCTTGTCTGCATTCTGTATCATAACAAATTCAATGGCAACACTACCTTTAATGATTTGCTCTATCATTAAAATATCTAGCTTCGATTTCTCAGAATTGCAGATAACAAGAGTGAATTAATGTTTTCCACATTTCTTCCAATTCAATACTTCATCTCTATTTCCACGTAGATTACATTTTCCATTGTTTTCCTAGTCTGCGTCTCTTGTTTTGGTTTTCCAAGGGGAAATCGAACAACATACTCCACACACTCATTCACTATTTCGTTTCGGTTCAGTCTTAAAGTCAAGCCGAGCTGTCAAACAACGGAAATGTTTTAGGCCTTCACGCTTACCAGACCATTTTTACGATTTTGTTACAATTTGCATCATGTGAAACTCAACTGACAGATCCTTCCGTCTCATCTTCTCATCTGTGCATTTCAAGAGTTCAGATTATACACACGCCGACTCTAAGCCTTTGTTCGCCAAAGTTTTGTGGGTGCTCCGCTAATAAGTTTTCGGCCCAAGGAGAATATTTGCAAACAGAATTCGAAAATGTTTATTATTTTTAGGAAACTTTGTAAACTTTTGTTTTACGACTAAAGATTATGAGGTTACGACAACAAAATGAAATCCTTATTGTGAATGTGATAAATGTGAATATACATTCCTTTTCATTTCTGCCAAGTCAGCATTCATGATTTGCTACTGCTTCACAGCATGTGAGTCAAGTTTATTGTACTACACTAAAATTACCCTTGAATCACGTATGTTTTCCTAAGTTAGCATTTTTTGGAAATCGACATTTTATTTTAAGAATGGCCAGAAATGGTGAAAGTTAACTCATTAGAGAATTTAAGTTTTATCCAAGAAGTTAAGGTATTTTGCAAGACTCGTACTCGTACTCGCAATTATAACCAAAGCTATTAGTGTCATTGAGAATCTTCTATAATTTATACGATGAGCGCAGTGTAGGAAAAGATCACAGCGTATGCATGTGACTGAATGGTCGTACTTGATTAATCGCATTACTCCAATCCAAACATATTATACGTAACATGGAACTGTTTGCTGGATATTTCAGGGTGAAATGATGAATCAATCGATAGAGACTGTCTTAAGGAAATATTTATTAATCACTTTGGCATTGAGTAGACTGACCTCATTTGACAAATGCATGTAAAATATATCTTTTTGCTTG
>JABASH010003249.1:0-17076 GCA_019776445.1 Tomocerus maximus | reverse complement strand
GTTGGGTTATTGTGCCTAATCTTCTTACCGCGGTCACTTTTTATACAACCCTTTCTACTCTCTGGAAACGCCAATGCACCTAAAATTAAAGCACCGTTGCCGATAAGCTTGAAACAAGAAGTAGAATTTTAAGTTGTGTTTAGGGAAGCATAATACAGATACAAATAACTAACAAATAATGCTACAATTATTGCAATGCAGTTTTAAAACATGGCATATTATCCGGTCAGACTAAAAGGCCCCATCCGCACCACAGGGCCCGGAAGGATTGAAAGTCGTTCCTCTACCCTGTACTACTCTAATCTCTTTTGCCACAACACTAGAAAGGATTGTAGGCATAATAACCTATGTCCATATGACATGCTGATTGATACCACTCATATCTATATATATAGTATTCTACCGTCCTGCCCTCGGCGATATTTATAGTTGACCCCCGGAGATTTCGGTCCAAAAAGCTAAATCATGTAATTGTAATTTACACTCTCAAATCTTAATAGTTAAGCCACCAGGGGTCAACTATTGTACTTTCGCATAATCCGAAGTTTATACAATAATTATTGACCCCGGTCAATTGAATCGATTTCTACGGTATCATAATCTCCCCCAAACCATTACATCATTGAAAAAATGACGCACACTTGGTATTCGATATTGAAAATTTTTTAAATCCTTTTTAGAGTGGACACTATCGGACAATACGGTGCACTATGTAGTAATTCCACGGGTTTCGGGCAGTTGAAATTGGTTCTTCATAAAAAATATAAGTTATGCGATATACTAATACTATAATGTGGGTATATAATATGGCATATTTACATAAGTAGAGTGGATTGCCCATGGTGAATTGGTGAGGTGAAAGTGATGGATCGATATTCGATATTTACTTTAAGAAAAGGAAGGAAGAAGACATTTGGTGTGGATCGACACGAACTGAGTCATTTTATTGCTCTTTTGGGTAGAAAATGCGAATAACGGAGCTTAAAGCTGAGCAAATGAAAGAAAATCTCGAACAATGAGCGTAATGCCTTAGTTTAGTGTAATGGTTCATGTATGGAGGAATTGAACGTAGAAAACTGGAGAGCGTTTTGTCCCTTCTGTCTGTCTCCTTCTTCCGCATTAGATGTAAATCTTCGCGAGTTAAAGTGTGCATGGCTGACTTGACGCTTAATGTAACTCTGAGATATGTCTATCCAATGTCATCATCCTCTCTGGAATAGTAGTATTTAAGTAGGTACTTTTGAGTGTTTCTATATGTTCTTAACGCACGAGTTTACAGATCTATATACCTTAGTGCATGTCTTCCTATTGAGCACTTTACCATTTTATCTTTTAGGGAATGTTCCCCTTAAGATTTCTGATGTTATTTTCAACTCTATACTTATGCTCTAATTTCTGTTTTCCCATTCCCATGTGAAAATTCGTGTATTTGAATGGTTGGGGAAGGCCATTAGACTGAATTCCTTGTTTATTATGTAGGTACTTAAGTAGTGTGAATTTGCATACAAATTGATGATAAGAACGACATAGAGAGTGCACTATTACATTCACAATCAGTTTCTGCAACATTTTACTCACTGCATTTCTCAGAGCAAAGTTACCTCAAAGCATTACGCTACGACAGAGTAATTTTCATCATTCAAGATTTTCCTTTACTAAGCATTCCTGCACACAGAATGAAAACCGAAAAATTCCTGGGCTGTTCCTTTATCGTTATAGCTGTAATAATTAAGCATCTCCGTCTTTAACTCAAGAGTCAGTTTATGTATTATTTAAGGTAACTCCTGTAAAGTTAACATTCTAGAGCTTATAGGTACATAGATTCCATAATAATATCCCATGTTCAACTCATAAATAAATTGGGGGACAAATGTATACGTGTTCTAAGAAATTCCATTGTTTATTTTAGTTCCTAGAGTCGGAAGGACAAACATCTCATTTCTGAAAATGGATGGCAAACAAACGTAATATCCTTTTTATCATACAGAAGGTGACTGCTATGGCTATGAGTACATGGGTTTTAGGTATTTTCGTATGACAGAGATATTGAAACCATCTTGAAACTTCAAAGTGAATGAAATTGATTTTCTCTCATGTATTCCACATTGTTTTTCCCATGCTAAATGGAAGCTAGCTGTCAGTTTCCTTCTGTTCAATGACAATGTGAATTGAGTACGTAAAATTCCAACTGAACCATGACGAAGGACTAGGAAAGTTCACTACTGGGATCTAAGCTGTGTAATGTGTTCTGTATTTGTAATTTAGGGTGACTGAGTCGGTTAAACTGGAACTTGAGAAGATTTAACTTTATTAGTGCCTTCGGGAGCGTAAATGTCACTGAGAAATGTAAACTAAAAGTGGATTGGATTGAAAACTAGGACAGAATTACATTTTGTGTTGTTTAATAAAGAAGTTTCTCCCGGAGGGTGGAGGATGATTAATTAATCTACGATTTGAAGTGAAGCGAGAAATGGCAAGGATGTGAGCACTAGAGAGTGAGTCAATAATGAGCTGTTTATATATGTGGAAAATTCCATAAATCCCATAAAATCAAGTATTATGAGGTACCTTAAGAGCTTAACATGCACATAAGTCTCGTGTAGCCATTAGTTAAAAAGCCATCGAGTTACACAGTTATGATGGCACTTTCTCTAATGTACATTAAATAGGAAAACTTAGAAAATATAGTATATCAAGATAATTGGTAAAATTGCTTTTATGTCCCTAGGCTCTTGAAAGTTTTTAATGGAAGGACGTTTTTTTAGTACCGAGTAATTTGTGATGATGTAATAGGAAAAAAAGGTCATTCAAGATTTGTCTTTAAGGTTAATATGGTCTTACCCCAAAAGTGTAAGACGGACATCGGCCAGTACGAAAGCGGCAAAGACAGTAAAGATAGCCGACGTGAGACCCAAGACGCCGTTACAAGAGTAGATCCAAAGCCGGTAGTATTGCATTTGAAATAACTAGTGCACAAGACCAATAAACAGAAAGTGGAGTGAGTATATGATCTGTATATACTTGACTGTAATATTCGAAGAGGTAGCTCCGGATGTGTATTGATATTATGTACAAGGGAAACCACAAAATCAAATGGAGAATCCTCTCTTCTTCTTCCAGTTCCACTTAGAGACTTTGGATCTTATATTTACCTATCTATCTATACTGTAGGAAAACCTTTCAACTCCCTGTCAAAGTCAATTCGGCTTAACAGTCGTAGTGAAGTGGAATGGATTGCCGTAATGTAGTAAGAAAGCGGTGCACTGAATTGTCATTATAATAGCACAAGTGGAGTTAAAGGAAGTCTCGGGCCTTTTGGAAGTATTATAGGAGACTCTGGGAGGAGAGTGAAGGAGGAAGGCAAACAGAACATCAATTGTCAAGTGGATTGGATTAGTCACTACTATAGGTACAACGTATATTATACACTCTATATTAGATATATAGGAAAGTGGTGAAAGCTCCTCGTTTAAAGTTCACAGCTCATGTTACGTTCAGTTAACAGGGAAGCAGTGTACTGTGTAGAAGATGATAGTTAAAACCACAAAACTTGGACTGTTAGGAGGTTTTCCAATTTTCCGACCACGGTTACACTATAAAGTAGTTGATTTCATAGAGTATATTATTATTAAGTAAACAGAGACAGCAACTTTCACTTCTACTATGTATATACTTTTGGGAGGTGCCTAGAAAATTGGAACTCAGCCGTGTAATGTCTAGAACAGTATAGACAATTTATTTTAGTCTCTTTAGTCTGCCCGACTATACTGTGACGACTTTTCAGCTTCGTTTCACATCACTGGACAACAACTTTAAATATAAAATCCTTTTGGTGATTTCCACTCTAACTAGACTGAACAGTCCTTGAGTCTATACATAATATTATGTGAACTTTCTCTCCACTCGTGAAAACTTAGTACAAATGGAGAACACTAGTAAATTACTCCTACCATTCCATACCAGTTCCATTTCAATCACTCATTTTCCACTAAACTTTCGTGCGATGTCTTTATTTTAGTCAATATGTTGTTTTCACTCTCAGGTTATGAGGGACGAATATATTGACATCATTTAACTTGTTTTCTTTCTGCGACGCAATAAGAGAAAATTCCCTGTGTGTGTCTTAGTATTTTAGTCTTCGTTTTTGGAAGTTTTCTCTTGAATAACTTTCTCTTGCTAATGGAAATTGTTCTTTAAGAATTGAAATCCATTGCAATATTGTGGTTGAGGAGACTATTATTGTAAATATAAAATGCTGGACTGGGTACGACAAGTCAGAATAGGGCACTTGATTTATTATCACTCTTATTCCTTATTCCAGACGAGTCGAAACACAATTCTTTTCAGAAGCTATGGCCTTATTTCTTAAGTTCCTTAGCTTTTCAATTTCAAAATCTAGTCCCGCAGTTGACTCTTCTATTCTGTTGCGTAATACTTTGGATTGACTCTATACAATTGCTTTCTTTTCTAGGTATTGTGATAGTCTGGTATTATTTACGAACGAAAAGAGTATAATATTGTGGTCAGTATCATAGTCAGAGCATTTGTAACTTGAATTTTCGTACAAGTCAATTAAGTGTTGGTAGCTATACTGACTCTGTTGAGCTCACTGAAAGTAGTTGGTGCTATAGGGTGGAGAGTACATTAAATGATGACAAGAAAGTCTGGTGAAAGTGTGTTTTATTTCATAAAGGGGAAGCTCAGTCGAGTGAAATTTTGTCTTGGGAAATCTTCTCGGTTTGTTCCCCTCTAATCCATTTCCTCCTTTAGAAAGCAAACAATTTTCGGCGAGATTTTTATTTGACTGTTGACTGGAAGCACAAAGCGGAGCTTAGATGAAATCACGTCTCTTTTTACATCACTGGCTTATAGGTACTAATAATACCCGAATATTTCTCAGCTACTGAACTCCGAACTCTACTGTGTGTGTGTACGTAGTAGACAGTTCAATGAAGTACACTACTGCATGTGATTGGTTTAATATCTTCATGCTATTTCCGTTTAGCTGCTCCTGCGTTTATATAAGATTATATTTACTAGCCGAGACGAACGAAGATTTGATAATATTTCTTACGCTGCGTTTATTTTATATGTAAAATAAATGTGCAGTTTGTAGAGATGGTGAGTGAGCGTGATGATGGAATTGGCTCCACGGCTCTCTTGAGTTGAATTGAATACACTTCACTTACAATCTGTGGTTTAAATTGCCAGGGAATGGATAATTTCATTGATAAAGGTTGACTCCCAGAGAGTTCCCTTTCAGCTTTCTACTCCAGTTGCATTTGACGACCAGATCCTTCCGATTTTTCATAGATGACTTCCTTTTCCCCGCCGAGATGTGGGTTGAGTACTATTCCCGCAATTACTATGTCAGTTATATGTTGTCTTTTATTCATCAACTTGTCTTTCATTCATCTGCAAATAGTCAACAAATATTTGTAATTCAACTAATGCTTAAACCATTTTCTCCGCTTTACTTTCCGCTTACACGAATCTTATCATCGTCCTCATTTCACAGAGACAAATAATTCTACCTTTAAGCAGTAGAAATTAGAACGAAAGATCTTCACATTCCTCTTAGGCAAGCTTGTACTTTTAAAAATGATTTTGTAATCAAGATTTCATAACTTTTTCTCCCATAGGGAAATTAAAAAGGGAGGATTAGAAGAGAAAGTCGAAAGAAAACACTTTCGAAATTAACAAGTTCCCTAAAATTATCTGTACTAATCTCTCGATTAGATAGAGCTAAATTGGCCAAGTGAGCCAGGGACAGCTCATATGATAATGTTAAAAGGGAATGATAGTGCTGATGATAAGGACCCAAATTATTAACTTGAGGCTTGTCTGAGTAGATGCATACATATGTAATTACTTAAGCGTATACCTATACAGCTACGCAAGTCTAAAGCGTATTTATTTGGAACAACTATGCATACGCTATGATGTTTGTGCTAGGCATATAGCTACATCGTCATAAACTTCTCGTCATATGGGAATAATATGGAAGGGAATGGAATCCACAACCATTTACTAATTAAAACTTCCAGCGAGGAAATCCTGTCGGAATTTTTAAGCATGACTCCGGCTATTTGCTTCGTAGGTTCAGATAACGTAGTTAGAATGTAGGATTACACTGGAAATTAATGAATACAAATATAATATATATAGGTAGGTACTTTTTGACTAACTTGTGTATAGCAAAGGGTTTATTAGGCATTTTCCCGAGTAATCTGCAATCTGTACTTGTAGCCCATTAGAAAATACTGTATTTAAACTTTTACTGCCTGAGATTAGCGATTGCTGCAGAGTACTTCACAAACATAGGCAGTTTTAATAGAAGCTACTAACAACCAACTCACTACTCACTTCATTTATCGAAAGACAAGCAGACAAGCTTAGCGGGTAATTTAGGAAATGACTGGGAACATGACACGCATAAATAGAGCAGTGGAAATACAACTCATCCTTTTTCTAAAACAGAATATATACTTCTTTTGCTACGTATAGAGGATTGCAAAAGCCAGAGTGTCTAACTATATACTTGACTTATAAGCAAATCCAAGCAACATGCAAACACATTTTAGATAATTGCATTTCTTACTAAAGAAAGTACTAGATGTATGTAAAATGGAAATGCAAAAAAGATACACACATGAATACATAATATTGTGTATATCAGAAAAACAAAGTGGTACACATATCGTATGTAAAGATATGCTCCTTGAGGTATTCAAAACATTCTAAGGTAAACATATACTGGATGTACTACTTATATTTAAATAGTTATTTCCCTTTGCATTTTATTTTCTTGGTTAGTTTTTATCTATCGTCAAATTTACGGAGAAAACTTGGGAGAAATCATCCTTCTGGGCATATTTTGCTATCTTCAGAAAAATTTCGAGAACTTTTCCTGTTTTATTTTCTCCAGGGCCAAGGTATATCCCTACTGGAAAAGTTGGGAAATGTCTTATTATCACTTTTTCATGAGTATATACAAAGTGTTATTTCTCTACTCTGTATTCTGTACATACATATGACCGGAAGCAATACATTTTGTATACTGACTGTATATAATTCAAGGGAGGGTTTCTCAAAGAAAGTTGTTGAGGATTCAAGGGTCTTCAAGAAATATGTCACTTTGAAATTCTGGCATATATAGTACCTACAAAGAGTGCTGTCCTGTCTCCATCAAGCATTATGATGACTGAGCTGTCTTATTTACTTAGTACAATGCCATTGTTCTTTGGTCTCCGTATTCTATACGTCCTTGATGTGCTACGAGTATATAAGATAAAAAAAGTTGCAAAGGTTTAGTATGAAGAGACCCTGTATCTCATTTGAGTTTGAGTGGAAAGCAATTTTGTTCTGACTCGGAGCAATGGAATGCAATCTCACAGCTGAAATAGGACAAGTAGAAGATGTCCATGAAGTTACACTCACGCCACGAAAAACTAAGAGCTATCCTTTGCTACTCTATTTCGGGTTGACTCTTGCTAAATATCTACAGGGTCATCATTTACATTTGCCCTCGACACTGTCTTACAATTTAGCATCCTTTAAAAGAGAATTTCGACGTAATTTTGAGCATCTTTGGGAATAAATTCACAAAAATAAGCAAAATGTGCTACACTTTTTGATTTCAATGAAATTCAGTGGAGAAATCCCCAACATAAGAGATGGTCGTATATTTTGAAGAAAGGACAATGTAATCATCAGGGACCAAGGGCTTGGAATGCATAAATGATTACCCTGTATATTAAGTCTACAGCCAGGCTTTGCTTAGATTTATGTAATCTACTTAGCCACCCATGCAAGTAGTTAGTTAGTTATACCTAGTATGCTTACGTAGTGTATATTGACCGATAAGAGGACTGAAAAATCTGCTTTCTTTGCTTCATATATACATACACATAGCACTTAAGTACTTAGAACAGCAGAGCGGCTCTACTTATGCATGAACTATCATAATATTCTGTTTTATGTACTCTGTAGTAGTAGTAGAGGGAAACCATTGAGAAATCTGATTCCACGACATGGTTGGGTTGGATGTTTGGATTGCGAATTCAAGTAGAATAGGTTATGCTGGTTGCCTGTCCGGAGTTGGAACTTGAACTCCTACATCAGACAGAAGTAGTAGCAAGTAAGTAGGCAAGTTTTAAGCAACTTTCTAACGGTGGAGACTAGAAAATGATAATGCAGAAGCCAAAAAGCTAAACAGCAACGTACACACAATTTATGAGAGAAACACAAAAGAGATGAGAAGGTCATTCCTCAGGGAATCCTCTCTATCCTACACTCTCTTACTCACTGTATTTCATTTACATTATTCCATTTTCATGGACTACCTGACTTGACTTGATTTTACTTCCCTTTATACAACAACACTGCTAAATAACTAACTCAACTTCCTCCTCTCACGAACGTCAGCTACATTTTTAGCTTTAACAACCGGGTATTTACAATAAACGTACGTAAGTAGAGATAATGTAATCTGATCCAGAGATGCCGAATACTATGTACCTCCTATTATGTCAATAGGACTTTACTATGAATAAATAATCAACTCTACAGTTCCTATTGATTAAACGCAGACTTTTCTCTAATGATGCAGTCTATTCTTGACCAGACACCCATTTCTCTTCAACCTATAATACTATCTCAAAATATACTAAACCATATACCGTGTGCGTGTGATTAGTAAATTACAATCCATTCCACTTCCTCTTTCCTCATGTCAAAACTTTCACAAGTCCAAAATATAATTGAAAGGGAAAATTCGGTGTAAGTAGTGAAAGAAAGAGAAAGTGTAGTGGATACTACAGGTGGAATAAACATTGTACGTACGAATGTAAATTATTTTATTGTATTATTTAAGACGTTCTGTTGTAAGGATACATTAATAAGTAAATGAACACACTAACGACATCAACATTAAAATTTTAAATTAATTCTCAGGGCTTAGAGGAAAAATCTCTTCTTTAAACACAATGACTTAATTAATATTTAAGTTTTTGCCTTTTCACCGTAGAAATTGGCACTTTCTCCTACTTTCACCAGTGTCATATTTACTCTACAAAGAATAAGAAAGAAAGCAGATGATGCAACAACAGATCATCAGTGACTGAGTTGTATACAAATATATGTAAAGGGAGACTAATAGGTAACAATAAACTTCATCCAAAATCCAGATGTCATAATGTGGAGCATTAAAAAAGAAGAGAATGTTTTAATTTCTAATTTTCTTGTAATAAAATTTTCCAAGGATATCCTGCTTAGTGGTCGTAAGTTGGGTTTGGGTTTGGCTGTTTAAATACTAGAGCAAGGTAAACAATGTTTCCCACATGCACAATGCATACTAAAATACTCTTTATAAGGCTCCGAACAAAACCACAGCTCTGAAGTAAGTTCTTAGCAAGTAACTGCAATTATGTTTCTCTAGATTATTTTCTAAGTTTCAACCGTATCTTACGACTATGACCGACTAAGTCAACTGCACCATATTTCCTGAAAAGGAATTCTTCCATTCTAACAGAATTAAATTCCTTGGTGTATCATAAAAACGATTTTTCCACTTCGTCGTATAACAAACTTTTCAACTGATAGTATCTAGACCTTTATAAGTACTTATACGTACATATATCTCCAGAAAATATGTTCCGTGTGTGCTTAAGCATTATAAAAATATATTCCACATGCACAAGACAATTGCACACCCACAAACAATAAGGAAAGTTGACAATAGAGATACGTGCAACACAGGATGCTGCTACATATGTTTATTTTCCTTTCCTGTGCCTATTACAGTGACAAAACAGATCTACACTCCTTATGTGTTAAGAAATTGTCATTGTTTGAGACACAAAAGAGTTATCAGAGCAGAATAACTTTGAAGGAAACCTAGATTTCAGTATCATATACATATTTAACCAATACTAAGTATACGTGTAGTATGTACCTTGGGAAACGGTTGGAGAAAGATTTACTTTTGTTTTGGCTTTTGACGGTGAAAGGATGGATGAGTGATGTCTTTCTGTAAATAATGAAGCCCTCACTTATTGTTACCCGTCTTAAGCAAGTTTTGTATGCAAGAGTAGTTTCCTACAAAAGAACAAATGCTTCGAACAACTAAAAATTGCACAGAATTCCCAACGAACTCCTTAAATATCATTTTTCACTCAATCCGAAGAAGAAAAATGTATTTTCAACGTCAAAAACCGAGGTAGTGAAGGATATACGAAAAACAGCGGGGGAGTTGATGGGCTTTGGGGTTTATGGTATCAAAGTCGTATGTTTTCATGCTTACCTATATTATATTCCACGATTTCAACCGAGATCGCACAATTTATTTGTGTACTTACACTCAGCAACAATATATGGGACAAAACTAGAACAATCATGGTAGCCAAGCATGGAAAGTATGAAGTCACGTTAATTGTCAGTCGGAAAACATTAATAACAGAAAATGTCCTCATTCATGAGTGTCTTCAGGGTCTAATAAGCTATACTCCTTCCGCAACAGAGTAATTAGCAAACTATGTCCTCTCTCTTGAACACAACAACACCAACATGTTCCAATTTCTACCCCACGGCATTGGAAAACAGAGCAAACTAGATTTGCATGCACTAATCATAAATACATACTGTGAATATTGTGCACTAAATTAGATTACACATAATGCATTTAAGTACTATGCACCAAAAAACTGACGAAATCATGCAACAACATATTAACTTTGCTGTGTATGAGCATACATTAATATATTACTCTATATGGCACGATCAGTCACAATTTATTTTCTTCACTTATTTAATGCAACTCGACATCAAAGGCAATTAGCACATCCTGTCTGTCTGTGTTTACGTAAATGTACATGGAGATTGACATCGCAAATTAGAACTTAGAAGTAAAAGCATAAAGTTTACTTTAAGTTCCGAAAACTTAAGTTTATCGTTTGCAGTTGTTTGCTCAGCTACTTAAAAAGGGACTTATTAATGAGTTGTCGACATCCTACAGATGTAGTCCATAGCCTAATTGTACAGAAGCACAATTAAATATTGATAAAGAAGATATTCACATTGGCAGTGGGTGAAAGTTGGATAATTGATATGAAAATATATTTATAGTATCCTCCTGGTAGATGGTTTAGAGACTTTGCTCTGCTGCTGTCATAATATTATGAAACTAAGCAAATCACGGATGTATTGTGCGTACCTTCCATCGCTCTTTGATCATATTATTAGAACAAAACCAACTGTCGTTCGCTTAGGTTGCGTTCCATGTTGCTTTCACTTTCACTAATCTTTGAAATATCTGCCTTAGTCAATAAAATTTTCAACAGTACCAGTAGCATCCTCTCATTGTGGTATTTAACAGCTCTATAAAATTATATATGCATCCCACTTTTGGTTTTGTAAACTTCATCGACTTAAACTAGTATAAACTTCTACTCTAAATCCAGCCGTGGTGTTCCAGTAGTGGCTAAGACGGCATACGTATTTGCAACTTGTTTATTTATATTGGCAGATTGTACATTAGAAATAAACGTCTCTCCCTTAAAATATGTGTTCTTGACAAATTTGTGAGTATTATTTCATTCTGGTTAAACACATTTCTGCCAAGACAGACAAGAAAAGCACTGACACTGTGGCCTATACCCAGTGTGTCAACGCAAATGTGTCTAATGTACAAACAGTCTTTGCCACAAATCCTAAATAATATGACTATTCAACTTGCCAACTTTGGGTTATGCGACATTGGTCTAAGTATAACTAGTGAAGTATCTATTGCCTATTTCCTCGCTTAGACTGTTCATTTCAGAATACCTACAGGTTTGCGGTTTATAATTGTTAATATTAATGTTTTTCTACCCCACACATTTCAGTTATTTATATTAGTATGTTCCACCACAAAATCATTTTGCTAATGATTCCAATGGCGGAAGAAGAACCTACCTACTAACAACCGGGAAATGAAATAAAATCCAATGTTTTTTGTGATAGACATTTACAAGGAAATGGAATTTTGTGCATTACTTACCACTGAATGCATGGAGCTATTGGTGCTACACTTTCGTAAATCTAATTTTGGCATGGCATAATTATAAAGATTGCGTCAGGTTTTGCATGTTAATTAGCTAAGTGAATGGATGACAATCTCACGAAGCTTTGAAACATTACCCGCAATTATTTGGGTATAGATAATATACCTCTAAAAATAAGTTTGTACATTCTGCTGACACATTCAAGTAGTTTAATTTTGACCAAGGGGAATATCTTAGTTTCCAGAGTGAGTTTCTTAATGACTATTCTATAAATATAGCAATCCAATAACGTTAGCTAAGTGGAAACTAGTATTGGAAAATCCCACAATGGGTTTTTGTATCTTAGTGTTTCCATTTCTTATTGGAATTTCCGATACAAAAGGGTTTTATGCTAGAATTCGGCTAAGAAAGGTTATAAAATCGTAGCACCTATTACAGATAATGCAATGCGTTCCATAGTAGAAGCAGAGCAACGTTGTGATCATCGTTTGCATTGAAAACGGTTCTAATAAGAAAAGTTGGTATAAACGATAGAGATTTATTAAATGGAAACGGGAGTTTGTCTGGTGCATTTGGAATTCAGACAGGACGGATGCACTAAGTGTAATTCCTGTCGTCGTATCTATGCGTATCGCTTATTGTTATTTAGTGGAGGAACGAAGAAAGTAATTTCGCCTGTGAAAAACAGATCCTGATCCAAGGAAATGAGTAAATAAGGCAGAAATGAAGTAGACCATTACAGATTTCGCTCTTAGTACTTCGCTACGTACTTAATACCCACCTATATAGTACATAGTAAAATAGCAGCAACTACATAGATAGGTATAAGAATATCTAAGAGCGAAAGTATAGAATAAATCTATATTAGACTCTAGTAGAATAAAGTAGGTACCCCAAAATATATGGGTTGTAGTATTAAAATTGTATAAACCAACCCAGTTGCAGCAGATGTAGTATATCTACTTTCACGCAACGTGTACAGTATAAATGTCCACCTTATGTGTCTAATGTGTTTGTAGAAGGAAGGAATAGAATATAAGTCTTTATTTTGAGAATATTATCTCGTGCCAAATAATTCGAAGCTATATTTATTTAGACTGCAATGCACCGGAAAGGCTCTCTTGTATCTTTCACTGACTATTTCTCTTAGATACTTAACAGTTGGGAAATTTTGCTTAAAGTTTCCTTTCCCCTCTTTTCTCCAGTCGTTTCGTCTTTGTCAGAAAATAAAACCAGGTTTGACTTGAATTTGCTTTGCTTGCTTATCTTGGCTCCCACTTAGTCCTCTTATTATCTATCTATTCCTATTTTCCAACGAAACAAAAGTTAACTTCAAGACATGCCAAGTGCAGCGCACTATTGTTGATACTATTACATATAAGGCATATCCTCACAATGAAAACTTTCCTTCTCAAACTTCAGCACAAGAAATTGTATTCAGTTCAGGGTGAGAAAGAATAGAAACTCTCACGTGCTATATGTCTATATATAATACAACTTCTAAAAGCTAAATACGTATGCGTCTCAATTTCGTGTTGCACTTGAAATAAAGAATTCCCTTCACTGTTCACTTACTTCACTACGGAATTCGATAGAGACACTTATCCTGTCCTATGAACAACGTGATGTTATGTATGTAATGGAAAGTGGAGGCCAGTTTATTTCAAGACTACATTCAGCTTCTGATGGCCTTGTCGTGTCTACCAAATATTTTCATACATTCCTAGCATCTCTTATATTTAAATATACTTTCTATATTATATTAAGACTAGATAGTATCTATAACACTTTTTTGCGTTATACCACCTTACCTTTAAAAATTCTATCTGTATTTCGCAAATGTAGTTTTATTTAACTGCACTTAATGTATGTGCATTTATCTACGCACAAGAATGCACTATTGTATAAATACATTTATGCTACCCAACAATACAGACATAAAAAACGAAACATAACTCTGGAGAATCTCTCTACATGATAGTAAAATAATATGGACCGTGTATATGCATATTGTTATTGCATATGTGGCCTTACATTTATTACAAAGATGATGTAGAACCAAGATAAACAAATGACATTTTTCATTTGTCTTTTGCAAAAGTGTAAATGTGAATAGGTAGAGAATCTACAGAGAGAATAGGGACAGATAAATAAACTGGGGCAATAGAGCTTTTCCTTTCCCCAAAGGGATAGACAATGGAACTGTGACTGTCTCGCTCGATTCAACTCAACAAGCGAGACTGGACAATAGTAAATAAAACATTGTAGAAACGTATAAAGAAGATTCTTAAGGACAGGCGGAGGCCTTTAGGTCAAACACTCCAATAAATACATTACGTAACATTTACAATAATGTTGAGACAAGAAAAAGGCGAGAATTGGGTTGACTTTTCCCTGTCAGGGAGGAGGAGGAAGTCTTTAGGTAGGGAGAGATGGTAGACAAAAGAGAACAATCTTGCTTCCATCCACATTGTCAATTGTTGTATTTGGCCAAATAGGCCAGGACACGCACTCCATACGAAGTAGTTGCAGTAGTACATAAACAACATTACCTACGGACAGTTGAATGGACATTTACGTATAATATTATATTCCATTGCAGATTGCACTATATATCTAGGAAATATTTGGGCATTATCTCTCTCAATGTGAACATCGTCTGAGTACAATAGACTACACGAGGACAATGATAGAGTCGGCACGGCGGCAGTAAATACACAAGACAAGATTAGAAACAGACAACCTTATACCTCCCATAAAAGTGTTAATGGGACTTGCCCTTTCTTTTCTTTCCAATTTACCCATGTATTGTAATTGTCAAACCAAATTTAGCAAATTGTATGTATTCCAGTGTGTAACTAGTTTTTTCAAGCAATTTCTCAAATTATAGTGGACTCTTGTGCATTTCCATTTCACGCTCCTTTTCATGTCTTTACATGCAATTTGACTGAATGAAATAGTGGAACATGGACAGAAAGGAATTTTGGCAGGCACTTTCACCAAAATAGCTGTTAACATTCATATATGCAAGAAAATGCACATTTCCATTTCTCCTGGGAATTTGTATATAGTTGGATGGACAAAAGTTGTTTTTTATTTTATGTAGAAAGCAATTGAGTATGGTAATAAACGGATTGTGTATAAAAGGTACTCAAAAAGTGTCTCAAGTCAGGTAGAAATACAATTGCGATAGTGCTTTGTGATATTGTACTTTGGAGGAAATCTAGGGACCTAATTTACATTTGGAATCTCGTTGTATGTATAAGTTTGAGTGAGACGAAATGTAATAGCATTGGGATTGTCCAGAGTCAAGAAAGACAGAGTGGGAAGAGTGGTGGACAGAATAGAAAAGTTAGTGTCCATGTGTGTGCAGAGTCGTTCGGATTGAAAAGAGGAGGATTGGCGGAGACGATGAAAGAAGTCCGTGTGAGTGTGTGAGCAAGGGAATGGCTGGAGAAAAGAAATAAATGCAATTCAAGAAGGATGGAAGAAGGCTCAAGGGTATTAGAGATACACAATGCCATGACACGCCATGACCGCCTGAACCAAACCAGACCAAACCTCAACTCAACTAACTTTTCTAGAAAAGACTGTGTAGCTTTTTTCATTGGGAAATCAATACGGATTGTCGTACGCCTGAATAAATGCATGTCAAGTCGAAACCGAAGTTGCCTATTGCGATGTGGACCTACGCTTTATCACTTTATCTTTCTATATGCTTTTACTGCAGATAACCTACGGTCTTATGCATCCGAATACAACTATATGCAATATTACAATGCATGTAAATATGTATGTACATTTAAGTATTTTGACTTTGTTATCTACCAGAATTTACTTACGCTGACGCTGACACACTCTCCGCTCCCATATCCTCCTTTAAGTACATACATACTTACTACATATGTACCAATAAGACAGAATGAACTGGAATAAAACACTACAGTTCAGTTTTCACTCACGTCAGTTGAACAGGGAATTGTCACTGGATTTCCACTTCACTACAGCGACCGATGTAGACATACAAGTACAAGGGATCAAATACTAGATTCACTTCACTAGACATTCTAGCAGTAAACCACATCCGAATATGTAAAACATTAGAATTACAAAGTTACAAACATAAAACCAAATACAATACTATGCACTTGTGTATAATGGATTACAATACACAAGAGCTAATGAACGGCTTACACTCAAATTGTCTGATCTCTGTCACTGATGAACCGACTCCCGACTCTCATTATAATGAACTGACAATTTGTCCAAATATTTTCAACCTGCCTTATTTTTAGTGATACCTATACCAAAGGACCTAGAATATACACTTATACCCATATAAGTAGTGCACAACTACTATTGTTCTTTTTCGGAAATTCCAATTCACAGAATTTAAGTGAGGTAGCTCAGTGGCTGGAGCAGTAGCCACAGCCACCGAACCGTAATAATTGTAACTATTAGTATACCGGCAAGGCAAGGTAATGGAAAATTCGTGGGAACCCGGGAGGAGAAAATCTTCTGTGTATTTTCTACTGAAATTTTGAGGTATTTATGGATATTTTTAGGTTTTCAAGGAAATTTTGTAATATTTAAGGACATTTTTAGGATTCGTGGTTGAGGTATTTGAGGATTGTTTTTAGGTTTCCTACTGAGATTTTAGGTATTTATGGACATTTATTACGATTTAAGAAAATTCGTAATTTGAGGATTTTTTAGGGTTTTGAGAAAATTTTGAGATACGTATATAAGGACATTTTTTAGAATTTAAGGAAATTTTGAGATAATTTTTTAGGATTTGAGGACATTTTGAGGCCCAAGGATCAGTTAAGGGAAGAAATTCACTTAATCCACTGCAGTTTTATTTTTTCCATGCCCGCCGACCAGTTAAGTATAAAGAAGTTACAGATTACAGAAGCTACCTACCTACAATGAACATTCACCGAGTCAAACAAAAACAAGGTTTATGTAGAGAAGTACCAGTTGGAGTGAATGTAAAGATAGCACTTATGTGGTTGGTGATATTATTTTTATATAC